>CM039513.1:41199135-41264988 GCA_022432975.1 Begonia masoniana | reverse complement strand
GGAGAGGAAGAACCGAGTGATAGCGATCCTGTCCTCCAAACTTCAATGTCTTTAGGAAGGGAATTATTCCACTTAGTCATTTTGTTTATATCCCATTTTCCGTACACGAAATCACTGATGGTTCAAATTGTGTCTAATCTCCCGAAGTACGTAGTCGATAGATCCTCGAGAACTCCGTGTCTTATACGAAAATAATTCTCCACTTAACTTGATTAGATCTCTTATTTAGGTATAAGTCTTTTGTTGGGATATGTGCAATCAACTTATTGTTTTATATGTTGTTACAATCCTATACCCGTTATTTGGTATCCGAGTGCAACATGTCGATAAAGTTGTCCTGTCTGAAACAAATGACGGACATGTTTGTTTCGGTCTCACTTTACCCACCGCCGCCAAACTGCGATTGTGGAGTTAGTCTGTTCGATCCCTTTCTTTTTTCCGAACATCTTAACAATTTTTCGGCAATTGGAAGTTGCCCTTGAATTATTGGCTAAACATTGATTAGCAAGCAATAGTAATGAAAGCTTTGTCTTGATTTGTGGTTTCTTCTACCCCTTTTAGGCATCTTTCTCTCTTTGGACGAATCGCCACTTAATTTTCAAATTTCATCGCGAGTCAGCGTATCCACACGATTAATGTGGTTGGATTTTCTCTTTTCCCCCCTTAGTGTAAGAATCGTGTTGTTAATATGTTCGAAAGTAACCATTATCCAGGTTGAAACCGACCGGGTTGTAGATTTCCCCGGCTTGGTTGACCCGTGCTTGTCCGAACTTGTCTCCATCTAGCCCTAGTCCAAAACAACCCGAGCCAGGCCGGGCCCGGAAAACAAAGTTCAATCAATTTTTTGCATCTCGCTTGAAGTACAATTCAGATTTTGCATTTTACCATAAAATCTAAAAATAAAAGCCCCACAGATTTCAAGCGAAACTAGACAGTATTATATTAGCGGGATTGAAGACTTCACGATAATTGTTAGAAATGAAAATTCCAATTTTTTATAAAGGTGGAGAGAAAAGTTATTGATCTATTAACACATCCGATTTTGCTACAACATCAGAGTATGCTTTTAGTACATGTTGACCAAAACATAGTGATAAGAGAAGACAACCTGCATTTGATATTATGGAGGAACTTATTTGTGTTAAGGATTAAGCTATATACCATTCTAACGAAAAAGAGACCATGACCATTGTTGTAAAAGTAAATATTTTATTAAAAATAATGATATATTTACATGCAATAATAATTTGTATGCGAAATATTTCTGTAGTTAGAAATATTGACGTCATAATTATTCTAGAAGATGACATTCTTATTGAAGAATTAATTTGATGCAAAAATAATCAAGAATAATTAACATTTTAACAGTAAGTTGTAAGTTATGAGAAGTTCAGTATAAAAGTTAACATCAGATTAGTTTAATCTTCACTGAATTCTTACCAAACCCAGGACAATAATCATCGACTTATCTACCACGACCTTCTTGTCTTGGACTTCGAAGAAAACGATGAATGTCTCTCTCAAATTAACTGACTCCCACTTTTTTGGGTCATTAATTTCTGCTACATAATCATTAATTTCTGCATTTTACTATGGAATTAACAAAGATGACATGATCATAAAGGATTAATTATCAACCTTGTTCATAAAAAGAGACAGTAAATACTTTGATCAAGAACAAGATCTTAGTGAAGTTAATAACACAATTTTTCTAACTTTCTAAAGAATATGAATAATACAAATAAACGCAAATTTCCTTTTTTTGCATTTTTTCTTTGAGATGAAGAATAAAAAAAAAAAAGAAAAAAAAAGAGAACCTTTAATGGTGCAATGGATTTGGTCCGGTCGGAACGAGGCGCTTCTCGGCATCGTAACGAGGGTCCATGACCGTGCGATCTGAGTCGCGATCGTTGTGGGGATGTCGATGACGGTGATGTCGATGATGTCTATGTTTAAGAAACGGAGCGAAGTCAAATTTGGTAGACAGCATTTTCCGATGATTCAAATGGTTGATCGAGAAAGATAAGTGCATGTTGATGAGTTTGTTGTAATTGGAGTTGAAAGAGTGACATCCATGGAAGAGGAAATGAAAGAAAGGAAGCAAGAGAAGGAGACTAATCAAGATGGAAAGCTTTAAAGCCATGGAAGATCAGAGAGAAGAAGGGTTTCTGCATAGAGAGAAAACAGAGAGAGAAGTTTAGAGAGAGAAAGTGAAGAAGAAAACTTGTCTGCTTAGAAAATGAACAAAGTTTAGCTTAAGAAATGTTCATGGTAATGTGTGCTTGCTTCAAGGAGACTCTCTCTCTCTCTGTCTCTCTCTCTCTCTAACTGGGAGAAGATGAAGACGGAGAAGGCCTGAGGATGCGGAGAAGGAGAGGAGACATGGCGACCATTCTTCTTCCAATGGAAGTTCCTTTCCGTTTAAGCAACAACTATCCATTAAAACAAGACTTTGAAAACACTGACAAGGAAGAGAAGATGATTTTATCAATACGCAACATTTTAATTAATTAACTACTTAATTCTGCTTTGACTTTCTTAGTTTTCTCAAATACTATCAGAACACAGCTTGTTGAGTAAACAATAATGCATGCATTGTTCACATTTTCAACTCTCTCTCTCCTCTCTCTCTCTCTCTCTCCTCTTCCTCAAAACATGCAAATAATTGAAATTTAGACCAATATATTTCTATTTACCCAGGTCAACTTCAGCCTGGACCCTAGTTATTTAATGAGTAATTTAAAAAATAAATAAGCTAGTCATATATCTTGTCCAACGTGTCAAAAGTTTGCCACGTGAAGGGCTGAGATGACCCGTCTTATCGACCATGGATTCCTCATTTTTTTTAATTGCAAATCATAGAGAAATAATTATTAAAATCTGCCATCCATCTTATCGACAATGGATTCCGTAACCATGACGCTGCCACGGCCACATATGCGCCCACTCTCCAACTTTGTGTGTCATGGCACCAAACACCTTGGTGCTCAGACATCTCGGCATTCACTTTTTTAACGTTGTGGCTAAATAAGTCTAGCATAATTGAAAATCTAAAAATTGTTTTTAACATCACAACTTTGTTCTTCAAGGGCGTCGTGCCGTCGACACTCGGTCCCTTCGGTTTTTTTTTTTTTTTTTAATCTTGGATTTCTTTCGATTTCTTAACACCACACGAATTTATATTACGTTTTCTTCATGCAACAATTACGATTTTGTACGCTTCAATTAACAATGTTTACTCAAAAAAACCAAGCTTTTGAATTGATTGAAATAAAACTTCTTAAAATGGTTAAATTTAGACTCACAAATATCCTTAACTTCCGGGTAGACTAATTCTCTCAAAATGTTGATCCTTTAGTTTCAACCAATTTTTCAAATTTATGCCTCCAAATTGTTGAGGAATGAAATTAATATGCTTTAGACTCGCACTTACACTCAGGAAATTTTTAATAATTGGTACACTTAAAAGTTTAAGAGTAAATATCAAAATGAACTTAAAGTAATAAAATATTTTCAACTGGTATTTTAAACTTTTAATTTTATCAATTAACACCTCAGACTTTGAGGTGTTAACAATAAATATCTAGTTGTTATTGTTTTCATTAATTATGTTAATAAATTTTAAAAAATGACTATTTTGTCCCTCAAATATTTTTATTGATTATATTTAAAAAAATAATTTATTAATGAATGTTTTGTTTGTTATTGATTTTAGAGTAATTATCGATTTTAACCCTATACTATGCACTTTATTTCCGTTAGCCCACTGTACTAAAAAAAATGGGCAAACCAAACCCTGTCATTTGATTCTGTTATCAGTTTTGACATTTCATCAACAATTTCGTTAAACCCTCATTTAAAAAATTACCAAACGATATTGGATTAACTTGAAATTTTTACCACATGTTCACTACTTAATGAGAAGATAATTTAAAAATTTTCGTGATTTTTTGACATATGTACTATTTATTGTAATTTTATTTTAGTATTTTATAAAAATATTATAATAAATCATACAGATTTTAGAAAATTACGAAAAGTTTTCGATTATCTACCCATGATGTGGTAAATATGTAAAAAATTTTCAAATAAATCTAATATTTTTTGGTATTTTTTTAAAATTAACCTCAGATTCTTCTTTACTTTATAAATTAATTTTAAAAAAAATGCTTAAATTTATTTGAAAATTTTTTCATAAATAACATAAATATTTTCGTAATTGATTTATTATAATATTTTTATAAATTATTAAAATAAAATTACTATAAATAGTGAACGCTCAACGCCTTACGTCGCAACCCACCCCTAATTCGCACTTCGCAGTCGTCGCAACACCATCTGCCCTTCACAAATCATGGCCTCTTCTTATATCGAAAGAAATGGCCTCGTCGCAAATCTGCAGAAAACGTTTCTTCCATTTCTAGAAAGAGCTACAAAAAAAAAAAGAATCTTTACACGTTGCAATGAGCAAGGCTGACGTTTGTGAGGCGGAGACATTGTATTTTTCCAGAATATGGAAGAAACGTTTTCAGCAGATTATTCGACGAAGAAAGCGCCGAATCGAGAGACAAATAGCCGCGGCTGGCTGCTTGAACAAACATTTGAGGATTATTTTAAAATTAAAAAAAAAAAACCAAATGTATTTTAACTTAGCAATGAACTGTATTTCAAGATTTGGTTCCCGTTCCGGCTCCGGCTCCGAAACCCACGGTTGCGGCTATGGATCCATTGAACCGTGGGTGACGCCGGTTCTGGGTGGAACGGGACAGTGCCCACCCGGTAAATGTTCATTTTTAACATCTCAAATCAAAATACACTCTCATAATCCAATGAAATTTGTCACATTTTTAATTGACTGATCTAATTCTTCCCTTTTGTGAATTCCCTTTCATTCAGCTGCTCTCACTTTCCTGGAAAAATAGATTTAAGAAGAGAAGATACACACACATATATATTGACCTCGGGCCACCAAGAGATGGCCCACTAGATTTAAAAGCATCATAATGTATAACCTGCCCCATTATCGTGGCAAATGTGACATTAATATATACAAATTTAATTTAGTAACTTACCTTAAATTTTCAAATTCTAAAATTAAATTGCGGGTTTCTCAAGAGTCCAAATTTGTCTGGTGAACTACCCATTTCTGTTTTCACTTCAATGGTTAGCCTGAAACTGCTTTCTCTCTCTGACAATAAATTTTCCAGCCTGCTGCCGGATTCTCTTACTAATCTCACCGGGATCTGAGTTTGAATAATTCATCGCATTTCTCCATTCAACAACTGCTTGGGAAAAAATTTTAGGTTCTAAATTAGAAGAAATAGTCAAACAATAGGATCTGTACTTGGAAGAATTTGTCAAACAATTTCTGACTGGGCGATTTGAAGAAATAACAGAATCATTCTCAGTAAAAGTCTGAGACAATTGATGATGAGAAAAAGAAGGAATTGTTTGACAAACAGGAGCTGATTTTTCTGCAAAAAAATCAGAGGATACATTTGAAGAATTCAATTTCCAGGACCTTATATCCTTTAGATCCATAAAGATAAACAAGAAAAACAGCAGTCTTTGCACGAGGAGAAAATTTATTTCTATTATGAATCAAGGTAGAGATATAAAACATACACACCCAAAAGACTGGAGGGATTTTCAAAGGAAGTCTATTTAAGATATAGACTGAAGCCAAAACACAATCTCCCAAATACTGTAAAGGAATCTTTATTGAAATAAAAGGGCGGCTCTAGCCACATTTAAAATGTGTTGATGTTTCTGTTCCACTACAGAATTTTGTTGTGGTGTTTCAACACGAGAACGGTAATGAATAATTCCAATTTTGGAAAAAAAATTATCAAGAGAAAATTCAGGTGCATTGTGAGTTCGTGTTATACACCGAGACCCGTGGCAAATCGACATCGGACCTGTAGCGTTAGCGGAAGCAAAAGACGACGAACAAAACAGAACAGACAACGACAAAAATAGAAAACACGTAATGGCGTGAAGTGATGTGAAGTGAATTGCCTGTGGGAAGGTAACCCACCTGTGACTCGTCCTCAGAGAGGGATGAGGGAGCTTCTGGAATGACGAAGGGGGCCATTTGCCGCGGCCGTTAGGGGTGGGCAGAACCGAACCGGAACCGGTGGATCGAACTGGACCTTCGGTTCGGTCCGGTTCTTGGGTGGTTTTTTGAGTTATGGGACCGGTTCCCAGACCAATGGAACCGGAACCGCGGTCCACAGTCCCGGTTCTGTTGATCATAGAACCGGGACCCGTGGGAAATACCGACTAAATATCGTTCTTCGCTGTTTGTTGGCCGCTGTAGTTCAGTTCAACAATTTTTCCCACTGCAACTGCTCTCTAGTTGATTTTGTTGCCCTAATTTTGTGGGTGAAAGAGAACTGCTCTCTAGTTGATTTTGTTGCCCTAATTTTGTGGGTGAAAGAGAACTGCTCTCTAGTTGATTTTGTTGCCCTAATTTTGTGGGTGAAAGAGAACTGCTCTCTAGTTGATTTTGTTGCCCTAATTTTGTGGGTGAAAGAGAACTGCTCTCTAGTTGATTTTGTTGCCCTAATTTTGTGGGTGAAAGAGAACTGCTCTCTAGTTGATTTTGTTGCCCTAATTTTGTGGGTGAAAGAGAACTGCTCTCTAGTTGATTTTGTTGCCCTAATTTTGTGGGTGAAAGAGAACTGCTCTCTAGTTGATTTTGTTGCCCTAATTTTGTGGGTGAAAGAGAACTGCTCTCTACGTCTGGATTTGGTTGGTTTTGTGGGTGAAAGAGAACTGCTCTCTAGTTGATTTTGTTGCCCTAATTTTGTGGGTGAAAGAGAACTGCTCTCTAGTTGATTTTGTTGCCCTAATTTTGTGGGTGAAAGAGAACTGCTCTCTAGTTGATTTTGTTGCCCTAATTTTGTGGGTGAAAGAGAACTGCTCTCTAGTTGATTTTGTTGCCCTAATTTTGTGGGTGAAAGAGAACTGCTCTCTAGTTGATTTTGTTGCCCTAATTTTGTGGGTGAAAGAGAACTGCTCTCTAGTTGATTTTGTTGCCCTAATTTTGTGGGTGAAAGAGAACTGCTCTCTAGTTGATTTTGTTGCCCTAATTTTGTGGGTGAAAGAGAACTGCTCTCTAGTTGATTTTGTTGCCCTAATTTTGTGGGTGAAAGAGAACTGCTCTCTAGTTGATTTTGTTGCCCTAATTTTGTGGGTGAAAGAGAACTGCTCTCTAGTTGATTTTGTTGCCCTAATTTTGTGGGTGAAAGAGAACTGCTCTCTAGTTGATTTTGTTGCCCTAATTTTGTGGGTGAAAGAGAACTGCTCTCTAGTTGATTTTGTTGCCCTAATTTTGTGGGTGAAAGAGAACTGCTCTCTAGTTGATTTTGTTGCCCTAATTTTGTGGGTGAAAGAGAACTGCTCTCTAGTTGATTTTGTTGCCCTAATTTTGTGGGTGAAAGAGAACTGCTCTCTAGTTGATTTTGTTGCCCTAATTTTGTGGGTGAAAGAGAACTGCTCTCTAGTTGATTTTGTTGCCCTAATTTTGTGGGTGAAAGAGAACTGCTCTCTACGTCTGGATTTGGTTGGTTTTGTGGGTGAAAGAGAACTGCTCTCTAGTTGATTTTGTTGCCCTAATTTTGTGGGTGAAAGAGAACTGCTCTCTAGTTGATTTTGTTGCCCTAATTTTGTGGGTGAAAGAGAACTGCTCTCTAGTTGATTTTGTTGCCCTAATTTTGTGGGTGAAAGAGAACTGCTCTCTAGTTGATTTTGTTGCCCTAATTTTGTGGGTGAAAGAGAACTGCTCTCTAGTTGATTTTGTTGCCCTAATTTTGTGGGTGAAAGAGAACTGCTCTCTAGTTGATTTTGTTGCCCTAATTTTGTGGGTGAAAGAGAACTGCTCTCTAGTTGATTTTGTTGCCCTAATTTTGTGGGTGAAAGAGAACTGCTCTCTAGTTGATTTTGTTGCCCTAATTTTGTGGGTGAAAGAGAACTGCTCTCTAGTTGATTTTGTTGCCCTAATTTTGTGGGTGAAAGAGAACTGCTCTCTAGTTGATTTTGTTGCCCTAATTTTGTGGGTGAAAGAGAACTGCTCTCTACGTCTGGATTTGGTTGGTTTTGTGGGTGAAAGAGAACTGCTCTCTAGTTGATTTTGTTGCCTAATTTTGTGGGTGAAAGAGAACTGCTCTCTAGTTGATTTTGTTGCCCTAATTTTGTGGGTGAAAGAGAACTGCTCTCTAGTTGATTTTGTTGCCCTAATTTTGTGGGTGAAAGAGAACTGCTCTCTAGTTGATTTTGTTGCCCTAATTTTGTGGGTGAAAGAGAACTGCTCTCTAGTTGATTTTGTTGCCCTAATTTTGTGGGTGAAAGAGAACTGCTCTCTAGTTGATTTTGTTGCCCTAATTTTGTGGGTGAAAGAGAACTGCTCTCTACGTCTGGATTTGGTTGGTTTTGTGGGTGAAAGAGAACTGCTCTCTAGTTGATTTTGTTGCCCTAATTTTGTGGGTGAAAGAGAACTGCTCTCTAGTTGATTTTGTTGCCCTAATTTTGTGGGTGAAAGAGAACTGCTCTCTAGTTGATTTTGTTGCCCTAATTTTGTGGGTGAAAGAGAACTGCTCTCTAGTTGATTTTGTTGCCCTAATTTTGTGGGTGAAAGAGAACTGCTCTCTAGTTGATTTTGTTGCCCTAATTTTGTGGGTGAAAGAGAACTGCTCTCTAGTTGATTTTGTTGCCCTAATTTTGTGGGTGAAAGAGAACTGCTCTCTACGTCTGGATTTGGTTGGTTTTGTGGGTGAAAGAGAACTGCTCTCTAGTTGATTTTGTTGCTCTCTAGTTGATTTTGTTGCCCTAATTTTGTGGGTGAAAGAGAACTGCTCTTTATGTCTGGATTTGGTTGGTTTTGTGGGTGAAAGAGAACTGCTCTCTAGTTGATTTTGTTGCCCTAATTTTGTGAGTGAAAGAGAACTGCTCTCTACGTCTTTCAGAATGCTTCTGATTTTTCAATTTTGCATTTTGCAATTTTATTTTTAATAATAAAAAAAAAAATTTAAAAACCATTCGGGAGGAACCGGTTCCGGTTCTAAGAACCAAACTCCCGAAATGGCCGGTCCAGTCCGGTTCCAGGCGGGAACCGGACCGGACCGGACCGTGCCCACCCCTAGCGGCCGTTTGGCAACCTGAGCACCTCACGGGAATGAAGACGCCTCCATGAAGAAGTCTTCCAGCAAATGGAGAAAAGCCCAGCGTGCACTGAGAAACAGCTTCTGTTTCTACCTCAGACAGCACCAATGAATGGAGGTGAAGAATCCTTAACGTGCTTGGAAGGCAACTTGAGGCACCTTCCAGAGATAGCTCCTTTAGCGACGAAGGCATGCACGCGGCCACGGACTTGGGTATCCATCCGCCTCTGCGTTCCACCCTACTGGAACGGCTTCGAGCGAGGATGGTGGAATCAAGCCACCAATACCCATAACTTGGTGGTCGTAAAACGGGATCCACCCTCCCGGGGGAGTGACTGTGAAGAACTACGCCGATCACTTCGGCAAATTGAAGAAACTTCAATTGATTTCCAAATATTCCAAAGTTCAAAAATTGGTTTACAAATGTTCAGAGCAGGACCTTATAGCCTCTGGAGATCGATGGTTACAGAAGGAAAGAAAACAGAAAAGGAACATACGAGAAAGGCTCAAAAGAGCCGTTGGAGCGTCGGCCAAACTAGCCGTTGGAGTGTTCAACGCTTCGGCCTCTTGTGCGCGCATCACGGTGCTGATTCCGCTCGTGACCAGATGCGTGCAATGCTGCTTCGTCGTGAGGCCTTCAGCCGGAGGTTCATCGATTGTGGGCAACCTTCAGCCAAAGCTCCTTCACTTGTGGGCTTCAATTGGAATTGGGTCTTTCTTCTTGGGCTTAATTGCTTCTTCAATTGTGGACTTCTTCAATCACCCATTTGGCTTGTAATTTTCCTTTGATGGTTCTTCGTGTATGCACGACAGCTCGATGTGCAACTTGATCCTCAGGATCCAGGGCGTATCAGTTCGTATGCCTTTAATTGTAACGTTGAACTGATTTTGAATAAGCTGTACAAAATTTGAGATTATCGAAACAATATCAGACTTTGAACGAAGAAAATAGACTCAAGTTGCACGAGATTTATCATCAACAATGATAAGAAAATATCAAAAATTGTCATATGTAGAGGTATGAAAAGGGCCCCAAACATCACAATGAATCAGATTGAAAATGTCATCAGATATATGACCATGAGGAACAAATGGTAATTTCTTCTGTTTTTCCAAAGGACATATAATACATATGGATGACTTTATTGAAGAAAGGTTCAATTTATTTCTAAGAAATTGAATTTTTACATCGTAAGGGTGTCCACGTCTATTGTGCCACTAAGACATTTCACAAGAAAGAGAAACAACTTGATGATTTAAGGCTATAGGACATGTGATTACCTGTAAAAATAAAATTGAAGGTACTCGGAATAGCAGCAGACAATTTTGATGGAAGAACTTGATTCGTGTTGAAGTTCAAAACTCAAGAATGCAATCCACTTTTGACACTGATCAGCACTAAGATCAGGAACTTGATCTGATTTTTTACTGGTAGATTTCAGATCTAAATCAGCATCAACATTATCGACAGAACTCAAATTGATTGCTGGTTTATTTCTATGTTTGAATTCTAGCCATGTATTTTATAACATTTCTCAACTGTATGCCCGGTGAACTTACACTGAGCACAAAAAGTTTAACTCTTTTTCCTTTTCCATCGTGATTTGAAGGTTGTGAAGAGGAATTAAATGCTATTGCTTCTGATTGTGTGTTTCTAGTTCCAATTTGACGCTGCCGTTCTTCTGGAATCACTAATGAAAATGTTAGTAATCAAACGATAAATAGAAAAAGAAAAATAGAATGCGTAACACTAGATTTATGTGAAAAATTCTTTTGAGAAAAAACCACGGGCAGATGAACGAATCTACTAGGAAGATCGAAGATACAACTGCAGGTTTTGCTGCTATATCTTACAAGTATTTATAGAGAAACAAAACCTAATAAGATTATGGGCCCAACCCGGCCCAACTAAAATTTGGGTCACCCAAATTCTAACAATCTCCATCTTGACACGAATTCCACGTGAGAGATCCAACGGGCTACTCGGCCTAACTTAAAGCGAATCCAGAACACTGAACTATGACAATCTCCACCTTCAAAGAAATTCCGGTGCTAGGAAACAAATCTTCTAAAAAACTTCATCTCTTCATTGTTCGACAACGGCGACAGTGGGTAACCCTTTCACCTTAGGGTCTTCTCATCTCTTCACTGTTCGGCAATACGACAGTGGCTAACCCTTCCACTTGAGGGTTTTCTCTTTTTCATCACCGTTCAATAACGACACAGTGGCTAAACCTTTTCACCTAAGGGTTTTCTCATTTTCATCACTGCTCGATAACGACAACAGTGACTAACCCTTTCACCTTAGGATTTTATTTTATTTTTTCGTAGCAGTTGAAGAACAATGGTCTTGCAGAAAAACTGAGGGCAACGTGCAGCGTGTTGTGGAGTGAAAAAACTGGAGGAATTTGTAAAAAACTGGGACTTCGTTTTCACACAATCACCCAACCACCTCTTTAATTTGACTGACAAGCTGTCAACTCCAAATCGGATTTTCATCACTCTCCTTCCTCTTTCTGGTTTTGTCTTCACTGTCTCCAATCACCTTGATTAAACCACCGCCAAGCACCATTTTCTCCCTTGGAGAAAAAACTCACCTCACCAACCCTATTAATGATCAACCCCCATTAATGGCTGATTTTCTTCACGCAAAAAACCATCTTCTTTTACCAAGTCAGGACTCGTAGGCCCTCATTAATGATCTAACTTCAATTATTCACCACCCTCATTTAATGCTTCAACACCTTAGATCCAACAACACATTAATCTTGCAACACCCTAACTGATGTCCAAAAGTCTAACCTCTCTCATTGATGATCAAACACTCATTAATGGTCTTGCCACCTCTCGCAACTTCTTTGCTTGGTGACTTCCTTCACGGACGAACAACAAACTCTGGGTTCGAAAGGGTGGCCGAAAGGTTCTTCTTGATGATGGACAGACAACGGACGACGACGAGAGAGGGTTGATCTGCTTCTTCAGATGACAGCGGCTGCGCTTCACCTTTTTGCAGCAACGAAGAAGGTTCCGTCTTCCTCGGACGGCGGCAGAGAGGATTTATTCTCTTCATTCAGCGACGACAGGCGACAGAGGCTCGGAGAGGCGGCCGAAAAATCCTATTGATCGGTGATAGCAGCGTGGAGCTTCCTCTCCTTCAAATCGCAGATGCTCGGCGGAGAAACGGTGAGCGTGGCGTTCTCCTTCCTCGGTGGCAGATGGTTTCTCCTCTTCTGTTCTTCTTCGCTTCTGTTAGAAGAATAGAACAAGATTTTTTTTTTGTTTTATCTGCGCCAGCAACTCTCCTAGTGCTCTTAAGGCAGTCCTCAGAGTCCGTGGTTCTCCTCTTTCAGGTGGACTGAGTCGATGGCAGTGGCGAGGAACGTATTCTTCCTCGGCGCTTTTTTTTAATGTATGACGGCAAAGGCAGCGGATACTTCCTTTCTCATTGTCGAAGGCTTTCTCTTCGCTCGTTTCTTTTCTTTTAGGCGGCGGGTAGCGGCTCCTATTCTTCTTCCCTGGCGGCGAACGGAGGCCACGACAGCTATGGAGGAGCGCTCTTTTGTCTCTACGTACTTCACGGACGGCGGCGTCTGGCTCTCCTTGGTGCACGACGATGGCAGATTGGTGGCTCTTGTTTCGATCGGCGCTCTCTGTTCCGATCGATCGGAGACGAGATGTTGAAAGATGGTCCGCGTTTCTCCTCTCCCTCGGCAACTGACAACAGTGACTATGTGATGACCCGGATGTGTACATATGAGTACGACTGCAGGGCAAATCTCGGGTTGCGTGGTGGATCCCGGACTCGAGTGTAGGTGAATCTCGGGTAGTAGAGAGGAGGTCGTCACAATCCCACATCGCTTGGGGAAAGTATATAGAAATGAAACATATGTAAGGAAACCCTACCAAGATAGTAAAATGCGTTTTGGAGCACAATTGGCGACGGATCCCATAAGAACTCCGAAGTTAAAAGTGCTTCGGCGAGAGTAGTATTAGGTTGGGTGACCGACTGGGAAGTCCTCGCCAAACAAAGCCGTGAGGAGAGGATATTGGGCTACGACCCAATCCCCAGAGCGGACAATATCTTACTAGGAAAATGAGTCGTTACAAATGGTATCAGAGCCTGTACCCAACCGGAAATATGGCCAACGAGGATGTTGGGCCCCTGAGAGGGGGTGATTGTGATGACTCAGATGTGTACGTATGAGTACATATAACCCCCGGTTTTACGAGTTTTAGATTTTTACCTATACAATAGCATTTTCGTAGATAAAGCCAATTAAGTCGTTTCGCGAACAAAGAGTTCTATTGGAACTCTATGAATGAATTTGAGTCTTTGGAGGAATAAGAGAAATTTGGAGAAAACGATTAGATAGACAAAAATAACGAAATAGAAAATGAAATAATAGAAAATCAAGTGAGGGCAAAAAAATAATTACTAAGTTAAGTTTTATAAAATACTAAAAACACTCCCTTCCCCACTCATTTTCTATTTTCGCGAAGGAGAAGCTCCAGAGAGCTTTGAGCCAATTTCTTCTCCCCCACGGCGATTTCCTGCAAGTGCCGGCCAACGTTCCTCGAAACCCCGGCGACTTCTTCACGTTTTTTTCAGCAATCGACATTCTAGGTAAACTTCTAGCTTTTGAATGATCTAGTTTCCCGCTCCGGCTCCGGCTCCGCCTCCGAAACCCTCGGTTGCGGCTACGGATCCATTGAACCGTGGGTGACGCCGGTTTTGGGTGGAACGGGACAGTGCCCACCCGGTAGATGTTCCTTTTTAACATCTCAAATCAAAATACACTCTCATAATCCAATGAAATTTGTCACAGTTTTAATTGACTGATCTAATTCTTCCCCTTTTGTGAATTCCCTCTTTCGGTTTACTATTCATTCCAACTGCTCTCACTTTCCTGGAAAAATAGATTTAAGAAGAGAAGATACACACACGTATATATATATTGACCTCGGGACACCAAGAGATGGCCCATTAGATTTAAAAGCATCATAATGTATAACCTGCCCCAGTATCGTGGCAAATGTGACATTAATTTATACAAATTTAATTTAGTAACTTACCTTAAATTTTCAAATTCTGAAATTAAATTGCGGGTTTCACGAGTCCAAATTTGTCTGGTGAACTACCCACTTCTGTTTTCACTTCAATGGTTAGCCTGAAATTGCTTTCTCTCTCTGACAATAAATTTTCCAGCCTGCTGCCGGATTCTCTTACTAATCTCACCGGGATCTGAGTTTGAATAATTCATCGCATTTCTCCATTCAACAACTGCTTGGGAAAAAATTTTAGGTTCTAAATTAGAAGAAATAGTCAAACAATAGGATCTGTACTTAGAAGAATTTTGTCAAACAATATCTGACTGGGCGATTTGAAGAAATAACAGAATCATTCTCAGTAAAAGACTGAGACAATTGATGATGAGAAATCATATGTAGAGGAATGAAAAGGGCCTCAAACATCTAAATCAATCAGATTGAAAATATCATCAGATATGACCATGATTGAGCAAGGAAGAGATAGAGTAAGTGAGCTAACTGATATGAGATTCAAACGAAAGTCAAGAACAAAAAGAACATTTTACAACAAAATATTGCTACTAATCTGAACATTACGAAGTGAAAGAATTTTTTTTTTTGATGAGAACATACATGATGCGTAGCTCCCGTATCAAGTATCCAAACAGTATTTGATGATTTAAGGCTATAGGACATGTGATTACCTGTAAAATTGAAGGTACTCGGAATAGCAGCAGACAATTTTGATGGAAGAACTTGATTCGTGTTGAAGTTTAAAACTCAAGAATGCAATCCACTTTTGACAGTGATCAGCACTAAGATCAGGAACTTGATCTGATTTTTTACTTGGAGATTTCAGATCTAAATCAGCGTCCACATTATCGACAGAACTCAAATTGATTGCTGGTTTATTTCTATGTTTGAATTCTGGAGGATAGCCATGTATTTTATAACATTTCTCAACTGTATGCCCGGTGAACTTACAGTGAGCACAAAATGTTTATCTCTTTTTCCTTTTCCACAGTGATTTGAAGGTTGTGATGAGGAATTAAATGCTATTGCTTCTGATTGTGCGTTTCTAGTTCCAATTTGACGCTGCCTTTCTTCTTGAATCACTAATGAAAATACCTTACTTATTCCAAGGAATAGGATCCATCATAACAACTTGAGTTTTGATTTGGGAGTATGAATCATTCAACCCCAATTAGGAACTACATCACACAGATCTGCTGTTGCTGAATTAGCAGATTCTTAATTCCAGAATAGTCACACAATTGAATCGGGCGTGATTCTTGTAAATCATCCCATAATGTTTTAATTTTTTGTATAATATGTGTTAACATCCAAATTTTGCAGATCCAAAATACAACAATTTTTTTGCTATTTCTCGATTAACAGAATTCAAAATCCACGAAGTCACCGTACTATCACATCTACACCACAAACTGAAGTGATCTTGACTAGGTGATGGCTTTAGGATATCTCCATTAACAAAGGACAATTTATTTTTAGTATCAAGAGCCATAACCATGGCCCTTTTCCATGCATTGTAGTTAGATCCTTGAAGAATATGTGAAACTAAGACAAATCCAGGATAATCGCTACTATGGAGAGAATAAGGATTACCGAAATTTTCTGAGAGATTTATAGAACCTTGAATGATGTCATCCCTTTCGGACCTTCGTAACCTGCGTCCTGAACTTTCACCATCCTCAATGATCGGAGAAGACAAAATACTCGGGCCAGGAACATTTCCTGGATTCTTAGCACACTGGTTCTTCCCACTGGTCATCGCGATGAAATCTCCCCTTCTAGGGCTCTGATACCATATCACGATTTACCGTAAGGATACTCTAGCGTTTGTTGTCATGTCAACCTAAACATCATATAGTTAAAATGATTAATCCTAAAACATTAAATTTGGAATTAAATTAAATAATTAAAATATAGAAGTAAATTGGGAGAGAAAAAAAATTAAAATGGTGTGAATTAATCTTTTATTTTAATTATTAAAAAAATTATCATGATTATTCTATAAATTAATGAACGACAATTGTAAAATCAGACAACAAATTTATGCAAACTAGAATTACTCTGTACACAACTTATTTTCACTTTTACCTTTTATTTCTTACCTCTTGACATGTGAATGATTAATTGGTACAATGAGACTAATTAATTAGTTGATGAGAACCACAGTATATCAAACTCGAGACTTTTCAACAACGGGGAATATAAATTTATGAATGCCTTTGAAATCAAGTATAAGGAACTTGACCCCAATCGAACATTGTCGATGTAACTAAAGTTATCAAACAAGGAGTTTGACCCGTAACTGAACTTGTGGTTAGAACCAAAGCTATCAAGTTGATTTTTCAAGTTTTGACTTGAAGAAGATCTAGTTCTTCACAAAGAACTAAAGAGAAAATTCTTATAAATAGTAACTCAAAATCTTGTATATTGATTGTACAATGTTGTAGGGTTTATGACTTTAAATATGCTACATGATAAGTGTGTATTCTACACACTTATTCATACTTTTTATACTTGATTTGATAAGTTTTTCTCAAGTGTTTGAAGAAATTTGATGAATTTTGTGCAAGTGTGCAGTAATTTTAATTAGAACAGGAATTAGCTATTACGAAAGAATTTGAAGAGAAAAGGAAAGAAGAAACAAACAGAAGCTGAAAAGAAGAAGCTGAAGAAAATGAGAACCAGTAGAAGGCAAAGGACAAGCAGCAATCGATAGCCACTATATCTTGTAATCAATCGCTGAAGACCATGCAATTAAGAAAAGCAGCGATCGATCTCTACATATTCCAGCGATCGATCGCTACTCATGCCCACGAATAAACGGAAACAGCGATCGATCGCGACACATATATCAGCAAAAATTGAAGGAAGCAACGATCGATCTCTACACAAGCCAGAGATCGATCGCTACACAACACATGCTCGCAAATAAAGGAAATGCAGCGATCAATCTCTACACATGTCAGCGATCAATCGCTTATCAGTCTACAAATTTGGAAAGATAATGTGTTGTAATCCGAGCCGTTCACCTGAAGACCGACTTAATCTCAACCATTGATCGGCTGAAAGAAAACATTAAAAACCTAACGAGGCAGGGCCTTTAGAAGAGGATGAAAAATTTGGCAAATTAAGAGGAGATTAAGAGGCGGAGACAGAGAGCAACACCGAGACGATTTTCGACAAGAAGAGGCGATCGAGCTATTTTCATAATAGTTTTATTTTCTTTTTACTTCCACTGTTTCATTATGCAACTCTTTAGTATTATTATTGTTTATTTATCTTTTAGCATGAACTAAACTTCGAGTTCTAGGGTTTCGACATAACTTTGTTATGATTATTTATTTTTCTTAATTCAGGTTCTTAATTTTCTGTTCCTTTTCTGTGTTAAGTAATTTATTTTGAACGTAATACTTAGGTTTGCTTGATCACCAAAACTAAGAATTTTAGAGTTAGTTCGGGATGCGAAAGCGGAGAATTTAACCGTGCACTAAATATCTTGCCTTAAAAAGGATCCTAGGCTAGAGATAGTTAGGGCGTTTGAGTGGTAATATAATTTCTTGCTCTTAATGTATTCAATTAATTCTCAGGATTAGAGACCGAGAGGTGATAATTCGTTAATTGAATAAGTTTGTCTTTGCTCGAGAGAGATTGATGAATATTTTTGTGAAATTGCCATCAACACGAAGGAATAATATTTAGTTACTTGAATTAGGTTTAATAAATAGGATTAGCTAAGTGAAATCGGAACCCTGGATTTTATCATCATATAATCTTACTATTTTACATTCAAATCTTTTATTTAAATTGTTGTTTGATTTTTATTTGAATTATTTTAGTTTAAAATCCAAAAACCACTTATTATTTCTTTTCAAATTAAACTAAAAATTAGATATTCAATATTTAACATAATTATTCCTCGTGGGATCGACACTCGTACTTATACACACTTTATTACTTTTGCGACACGTGCACTTGTGTATCACGATTTTTCGCAACAAGTTTTTGGCGCCATTGCCGGGAAATTAATTTTGTTATTACTGAATTATTTGATTTTAGTTTATATTTGAATTTTCTTTTGCTACTAAGCTTAAATTGCATTATTTGCACATTACAGGTGTATGCGAAAATTAGGTACTGCCAACCTAATCCCTCTCGACGCTGAAATTGAACGAACCTGTCGCCGAAATCGAAGGGAAACAAGACAAGCAATTATGGCAGATAATCAAAATGCAGATGTACAATCGATTATTGAGACTGAGGGAGTCGGGCGACGAACATTGCTCGATTATGTTATGCCATCCATGGATGGGGTTCAATTAGCAATTCGAAAACCTGCCATCACGTGCAACAATTTTGAAATTAAGCCGGGAACAATACAAATGATTCAACAGTATCAATTTTGCAGTCTGCCTAATGAGGACCCTAAGGATCATATTGCTAGCTTCGTTGAGGTCTGTGATACTTTTAAATACCATAATGTCTCTGAGGATGCTATCAAGCTCAGGTTATTCCCTTTCACACTAAGAGATCGCGCGAAGAACTGGTTGAATTTCTTACCCTCGGATTCAATTACCACGTGGAATGAACTAGTGCAGAAATTTCTATCTAAGTTCTTTCCCTTTGAAAAGATGGCAAAACTCCGCAATGAGATCACCAATTTTACTCAATTTGATGGTGAGACAATCTATGAAGCATGAGACCGATTCAAGGAGCTTTTAAGAAAATGCCCCCAACATGGTCTACCACAATGGATGCAAATACAGACATTCTTTATTGGCTTATCAGTTTCTACACGGACTCTTGTTAACTCAGCAGCTGGTGGATCACTATTACAAAAGACGGAGGTGGAGGCATTCAACCTGTTAGAGGAGTTATCCCTCAATAATGATCAGTGCCCGGTTGAACGTCAGATTTTGAGGAGGCAGCCAAATACCCCAGAAATGGAAGAGATAAAAGCATTGACTACACAGATTGCATCCCTCACTCAGCACATCCAGCGTAATCAAGCTCCAGTTAATGCAATTCATTCCCCGATCATACAATGTCAATGGTGCCAAGGACCACATGCTAGTGAGAACTGTCAGCAAGGGAATCAAATGGCTAGTGGTTCATCTGAACATGCCCAATATGTGGGAAATTATAATAGACCAACGCTTCAGAATTCAGGTAATTATTATAATGGGGGGCGCAACAACCACCCAAATTTCTCATGGAAGAACCCGAACAATGCCATTCAGATGCCACAAACTAATCAACCGGGACCTCCCTTTCCAGAAAGAAAACTTAATCTAGAGGATTTAATAGCCAAGATGGGAGAGCGCACCAGTAATATGATTGCTGAAATGGGGGAGCACACCAATAAATTTATGGCTGAAACAAGAACAACCTTGCAAAACCAGTCAGCTCAAATTCGAAGTTTGGAAACTCAAATGGGTCAGATGGCAGCTGCATTAAATGGTCGCCCTCAGGGCACATTACCCAGTTCCACTGAAGTCAATCCTAGAGGCCAATGCAATGCCATCACACTTGAAAGTGGAGCAATAATTGAAAATTGTACTAAAGAAAATAAGAAAGTGGTCGCACATGACGGAGTGCATTCGTCATCATCCGAGTCCACACCAAAGGATAAAGAGCTGCTAGAAGATCCATCTCAGATTCCAAAGGAGATCATCCCCAAAGTTTCTTTCCCACAACGCCTGAAAAATGCAAAGTTGGATAAACAGTTTGAAAAATTCTTGAAGGTGTTCAAGCAGCTTCACATCAACATCCCATTTGCAGAAGCCCTAGAGCAAATGCCAACTTATGCAAAGTTTTTAAAAGAGGTTTTATCCCATAAAAGGAAAATAGAGGATTGTGGTACGATCGCCCTTTCTGAAGAATGCAGTGCAATAATTCAACGTAAACTACCACAAAAGTTGAAAGACCCGGGCAGTTTTACGGTTCCATGTGAGATTGGGAACCACATCTTCTAGCGGGCGTTATGTGACTTGGGTGCAAGCATCAATTTAATGCCTTTTACTATTTTCCAAAGGCTTGAGCTAGGTGAAGCAAAACCAACAAGAGTAATTTTACAAATGGCCGGCCGATCAATCAAACATCCAAGAGGAATAATCGAAGACGTGTTGGTTAAGGTCGACAAATTCATATTCCCAACAGACTTTGTAGTTCTCGATATGGAGGAGGATCGGGACATACCTATTATTTTGGGCAGGCCATTCTTAGCTACGGGGGGTGCCATGATCGATGTTCAGAGGGGAGAGTTGAAATTGCGCTTGCAAAATGATGAAGTGACGTTTAATGTATTTAACTCTATGAAGTATCCGAAGGCCAGCGATGATATATTTAGGATTGACTCTCTAGAAGTAGCGGTGGACGGAGTTTCTCTTCAATCTAATGATCCTCTCGAGGTTGCTTTACTAACTCACGATTTGTATTTTGATTTTGACTCTTCTGTGCAGGAATATATATCATGGATGGATTCGTTCGAGCCAAATAGAAGAAAGTATTTTGAAAGTTTGGGGGAACCTACGATGCGAGTCTTACCTTCTATTGAGAGTCCACCCGTGTTGGAGTTGAAGCCGCTACCATCTCACCTCAGGTATGCTTTTATTGGTGCTGACTCAACTCTTCCAGTCATTATTGTAGGTGATTTATCTAAGACGGAAGAAGAGAAATTATTGCGTATACTTCGGACGTACAAGGTGGCTATAGAAAAGTGGAATGACAGTAGTCAAAAATGATAATGATGAGTTGATTGCATCTAGAACAGTCACCGGTTGGAGAATTTGTATAGATTATCGGAAATTGAACAAGGCTACACGCAAAGATCACTTCTCATTGCCGTTTATTGATTAGATGTTGGATAGACTTGCCGGGCACGAATATTATTGCTTTCTCGATGGGTATTCCGGATATAATCAGATTGCTATTGCCCCAGAAGATCAAGAAAAGACGACTTTTACATGCCCCTATGGTACTTTTGCATTCCGTCGGATGCCATTCGGCTTATGTAATGCACCAGCTACATTTCAACGATGCATGATGGCTATTTTCTCTGATATGGTGGAGCGATTCATAGAGATCTTCATGGATGATTTTTTCAGTCTTCGGATCTTCCTTTGATTCTTGCTTAGAAAATTTATCCAAAGTGCTCGAACGGTGTGTTGAGACAAATTTGGTACTTAACTGGGAAAAATGTCACTTTATGGTGAAAGAAGGAATTGTACTTGGGCATCGGATTTCATCACAAGGAATTGAGGTAGACCGAGCAAAGATTGTAGCAATCGAAAAGTTGCCACCACCGACCACAGTTAAAGGAGTACGGAGCTTTCTTGGGCATGCAGGTTTCTACCGAAGGTTCATAAAAGATTTCTCTAAGATCACCAAACCGCTATGTATGTTATTGGAAAATGGAGCATCGTTTGTCTTTACCGCAGAGTGTCTTGCATCTTTCAATATGTTAAAGGAGAAACTTGTGTCAACCCCGATCATAGTTGCACCTGATTGGGAATTACCATTTGAAATTATGAGTGATGCTAGTGACTTCGCGGTAGGAGCAGTTCTGGGGCAGAGAAAGGATAAAGTATTCCATATAATTTATTATGCCAGCTGCACTCTTAATGATGCCCAACTAAACTATGCCACCACTGAGAAAGAATTGTTAGCAGTAGTCTTTGCATTTGACAAGTTCCGTCCCTATGTCATCGGCAACAAGGTTACAGTTTATACGGATCATTCAGCTATTAAATATTTGATGGAAAAGAAGGATGCCAAGCCTCGGTTGATTCGATGGGTACTACTTCTGCAAGAATTTGATATGGTGATCAAGGACAAGAAAGGCACAGAGAACTTGGTAGCTGATCACTTATCTCGGTTGGAAACACGAGCTCATGTATCTGATAGTGAGGTTCAAATAGCTGAAGATTTTCCAGATGAAAAGATCATTGCAATTGAAGTATTACCGTGGTACGCTGATTATGTGAACTTTCTTGCCAGTGGAGTTATACCATCCGATTTGTCGCATCACCAAAAGAAGAAATTTTTCGCCTATGTCAAGCGATTTTATTGGGAAGAGCCGATTCTATACAAACACTGTGCAGATCAAGTTATCCGACGTTGTATCCTGGAAGATGAGGTAATATCTGTATTAACCCACTGTCATTCGTTGGAATGTGGCAGACACTTTGGTGGACTATGAACAGCAGCTAAGGTCCTTCAGTGTGGATTTTACTGGCCCACTTTGTTTAAAGATGCCTATTCGTTTGTTGTCGCTTGTGATCGATGTCAACGGACCGGTAATATTTCTCGCCATAATGAGATGCCTTTGACTAATATTTTGGAGGTTGAGCTGTTTGATGTATGGGGTATTGACTTTATGGGACCGTTTCCATCGTCGTACAATAACAAATATATTCGTTTGGCGGTGGATTATGTTTCCAAGTGGGTTGAGGCGATAGCTTCGCCAACCAATGATGGCAAGGTGGTCTTGCGTTTTCTGCAGAAGAATATTTTCACTCGCTTTGGAACATCTCGGGCCATCATTAGTGACGAGGGAACTCACTTCTGCAATAGACAGTTTGCAGCACTACTCAATAAGTTTGGGGTAAAGCATCGTAGGGCACTGGGATATCACCCTCAATCAAACGGGCAGGCCAAAGTCTCTAATCGAGAAGTGAAGAAGATCCTTGAGAAAACAGTTGCAAATTCAAGAAAAAATTGGGCTTGCAAGTTGGATGATGCTTCATGGGCGTACCGGACCGCATTCAAAACTCCCCTGGGCATGTCACCATATCGATTGGTATTCGGGAAAGCATGTCACTTACCAGTTGAGTTGGAACACCGTGCTTTGTGGGCGATGAAGAAGCTGAATTTTGAGTTCACAGCAACAGGTAAAAAACGTCTCCTTCAAATCAATGAGCTAGAAGAACTGAGAAATAATGCGTATGAGAATTCAAAAATATACAAGGAGAAGACCAAAGCATGGCACGACAAGCACATCGTGGAGAAAGATCTATCACCGGGACAACAAGTACTTTTATTTAACTCTCGGTTGAAATTATTTCCAGGAAAATTGAAGTCGAGATGGTCGGGTCCTTTCACGGTGGTGCAAGTATTCTCTCACGGAGCCGTTGAGTTACGAGGAGCCGATGACACGACATTTAAAGTAAACAAACAACGAGTGAAGCCGTACTTTGGCGGCAACATTCCAAGTGACTCTTCCGTTACTCAACTTATACCCGAATAATGACTTTGGTCCAACGTCAGGCTAACGACGATAAATTAAGCACTTGGTGGGAGGTAACCCATTTAGTTATTTAGTTCTTATTTATTATTATTATTATTATAATTATTATTATTATCTTTATTTATTTATTTTCTTTTCATTTGTTACTGTTATTTTACTTTATTTCATTTTCGTTTTGTTTTATCTTTATTATTTTATTTGTATTATTTTTGTTTTCACGTTTTACTTTTTCTTATTATTTTCGTTTTACGTATTAGATATTTTGAAATTGTTTTATTTCTCAAACAAAAAAAAAAAAAAAAAAAAATCGCTTCTGCAAAAGAAGAGGCAGCGATCGTTCTCTGCATTTCAGAAATCGATCGCCGCCTCTAGTGGGTATGTTTATACCCGACACTTAACATTTTCATAACATTTTTCATTTTCTCCTTCCCACGGCTTAAAACCCTACCCCTGTTTTCCCTTCTCTCCACTGCGATCTCCACCGAGATCTCCCTTTTTCTCAACCGTGCTCGATCGGCATCCACTTCCATTCATTTCTCTTGCTTTCTGCCGCACATCACCCCGATCTTTTTCACGACATCAGGTAAACTTCTCTGACTTCATTTTTTCTTCTTTCTCTCCCTTGGACAATTTTTGCGTTTTGCCCTTTCTCTGCCGTGCTCTGGTATTGATGATATTGTGATAGTCCATAGCATATTTTTACTCTTTTTCATGCTGACATCGTTCAAAGATCTATCGCTTATAATTTGTGGAGGATGGTTCGGGTTATTGCCTAATTTAGAACACTCTGTGAATTCTTTGGCATATATTACTTGTCGGCTTGCTGTGATCATCCAAGAGCCAATGCTTTTGTGTTTCTGTTTCATTTTGAGGGTGGTTCGGGTTCTTGTTCTGTTGTAATTCCACGTCTATATTGCATGCCCACCATATGTTTGTTGAAATGCCTGAGTCCCGTAGCATTATCAATTTATGCATTCTGTTTCTTCTAACTTTCCTACTGGCTTATCTACTATGCTTAATTGTCTATGGGTGTGTATGGTTGGCTGTGTTTCTCTTACATGTGCAGAAACAGGATATTTATTTGCACTCATTCAACATGCCGCCTAAAAGATCACGAGCCAACACCAGTTTAGTCTCATTTCAACCCGTCCATCACTCATTCCTGAACCCTATGGCGGCAAATTATTATCAAGAATTTATGGCAAAAGACAAAGCCATCATATGTGAAGTGAAATTTCAACCTTCTGAGGACGATGGCCTTATTTTGACCACCCTCCGACAACGCAGGTGGGAGACACTTGCCGTACTAGGCGGTGAGGCGAACGTGTATGCCGTTCGCGAATTTTACGCCAATCTTAAAGCTGCCAACGTAGATAGGCCAGTAAGAGTTCGAAATCAACT
Organism: Begonia masoniana; assembly: GCA_022432975.1. NCBI lineage: Eukaryota > Viridiplantae > Streptophyta > Magnoliopsida > Cucurbitales > Begoniaceae > Begonia > Begonia masoniana. The sequence goes on along the minus strand of CM039513.1, from coordinate 41,240,121 downwards.
TATAAATTTTTCTGCTGAAGCCATTAATACCTACCTGGGCCTAGACCATGACACACAAGATGACCTTCAGCCTATGTTGGATGCCGGGCCGGATTATGAATTGATCCTCCGTGAAATGGGTCACAGAGGTTCCAGCTGGAGTTATTCTGCGCAAGACCGTGCTCAACCTCTTCACATCATCTCAAGTTGTCTAAATAAGTATGCTCAAGCGTGGTGCAAATTTATCAGGGGTAATTTGATGCCAACCTCTCAAAAATCCGAACTGACCAGAGAAAGGGTGGTGGTACTTTATTGCATCCTCACAGGGCGATCTATAAATGTAGGGCGGCTGATCCACCGAAATATCCTCACTTGCAGTAAAGGATCTACCACATGAGGGCATATACATCCTGTTCTTATCACTCGTCTGTGTGCCGCCGCCGATGTCCCTATGAGCTCCACGGATGAACCATGGATCCAGCCGATGGTTTACAGCTCGCCAAAAATTACAAGAATCACAGACTGGCCCCATGGGATCGCCCGGACTAATGGGTTAGGATTTGACGAATTTGATGATGCTGGGACCATTCCTCCTCCACCAGTGGCTATACCTCGTGCACGGCGTATGCATTATGAGGAGGCGCGCAGAGAAGCCCGCACGAAACGTCGCTATGAGGGTCAGCTTGCTGCACCACCCACCATTGGCGCTTCCTCGTCCTCCATGCCGCCTCCCTCTTATACCATCGATGATGTGGGACGTATGGTCGCGCAATTAGCAGTTCAACACGAGCAGCTCCACGCACGGCAGACCCGCTTGGAACAGCGCGTGCTGGATCATTCCTTATTTATCGCACAATATATTGAGGCACGCCATGCTCATCATGGAGAGTCGTCTCAACCAGCACCACCTGTGCCTACTTATCCAGCACATTTACTGCGACCATTTACCTATCTACGCGACGATGAGCATGATGATACGCTGGGCTCAGATTGAGATACACTCTTTCCTTTACATTCGTCTTGTTTGTTGTGGATACATTGAGGGCAATGTAGATTTTAAGTTTGGGGGTGTTTTGGTTAAATTCCAGTATTTTTCTATTTTGCTGAACATTTACTATATTATGACATGGTTATGCAGTCTGATCTTGGTTTAGGTGTCTATGATGAGTTAAAGAGAAATAGATTCATGCTTTAATTCCTTGAGATATACTGAGTAAAAGAGTAATTGGTGTTAGTTGCATTGATTAGAGGTCACATAGTTATTTTCAAAAATCTGAACACGTTTTATTCTTATTTGATTCTCTTTGTTGGTGATATTTGTGTAGTCTACTGAGAGTGAGACCCAACCACAGTAAGGGAGTGAAAGAGAGTAAACACAGTAAGGGAGTGTAACACCAGTCAAATATAGTGAGATTGAGAATATTGTGAGGAAATATCTTTCTTGGTTTTGCTCAATATCCTCGAATGCAAATTAACATTTTTTCAAAACAAGAGAATGATTTAGGCTATTTTTGGACTGTTTGAGTTTTCTGAGCCTACATTTTTGTGTCATTTAATGACACCCATAGTCACCCTTTTGAGCCTATATTTACAAATTCATTTGTCACCTGAAATTAGCCTAGCCACATATATTTTTCTACCTTTCCTACAGAGCACGGGGTTTATTGATATATTCGAAGGAGAGTAGGAGAATGTAGTGGCAAGGATGAATAAAAACTCCTTTGTCATATGTTAATTTATTGTTGCGTTGCTTTGATATTATTAGCAGTTAAAAAAAAAAAAAAATCAAAAGTTTAGTTTTATCTTCAAGTTCGTTGTATTTATTTTATTTTGTAATTATGACAAAGGAGTTACTATGAGTGATATTGAATGAAATAAGTTTGGGGGTGAGAGATCAAAAGAATGCTTGAGCGAGTTCAATGAATAGGCGAGTGCTGAGAAGAAAATATTGAGTGGGTGAAATAAGGAAGGATGAGGTGTGCTCTGATTATTCGTTTGTATCCATAAAATTCCTACCCTTTTAACTCGGCCTTACATTACAAGCTTTTAAAGACCTATTGACTCTTGTTTTGATTTATAAGTATTTGCTAGTAGTTGGATAGTGGACAAAGCTGATGAACGATTAGAGTGACTGGAGCGAACCTGAGTGAACAGAGAATGATGCCCTTACCTGTAGCTACATTAGTTGAACCAACAATTAGAAGAGAATGAGAATGAACGCACACACACAAGAAGATTTCTAAGTAAGTTATTTTCAATGCGCTAACATGAATTAATTCTTTTGCAAGGTGTTTAACTTGGTGTTTTAGTATGGATCTATTTCAAGCTGAGACAAATTACTGAAAATCTTGATTAAGATTGCTTTACTATTGTTATATTTTATCGAGCAAATTTTAAATTGAGATTATATATTTGTGTTAACTGACCTGCATTTTGTTCGCTTGAGGACAAGCTTTTATTCAAGTTTGGGGGTGTGATAAGTGTGTATTCTACACACTTATTTATACTTTTTATACTTGATTTGATAAGTTTTTCTCAAGTGTTTGAAGAAATTTGATGAATTTTGTGCAAGTGTACAGTAATTTTAATTAGAACAGGAATTAGCTATTACGAAAGAATTTGAAGAGAAAAGGAAAGAAGAAACAAACAGAAGCTGAAAAGAAGAAGCAGAAGAAAATGAGAACCAGTAGAAGGCAGAGGACAAGCAGCGATCGATAGCCACCATATCTTGTAATCAATCGCTGAAGACCATGCAATTAAGAAAAGCAGCGATCAATCTCTACATATTCCAGCGATCGATCGCTACTCATGCCCACGAATAAACGGAAACAGCGATCGATCGCGACACATATATCAGCAAAAATTGAAGGAAGCAGCGATCGATCTCTACACAAGCCAGAGATCGATCGCTACACAACACATGCTCGCAAATAAAGGAAATGCAGCGATCGATCTCTACACATGTCAGCGATCAATCGCTTATCAGTCTACAAATTTGGAAAGATAATGTGTTTTAATCCGAGTCGTTCACCTGAAGACCGACTTAATCTCAACCATTGATCGGCTGAAAGAAAACATTAAAAACCTAACGAGGCAGGGCCTTTAGAAGAGGATGAAAAATTTGGCAAATTAAGAGGAGATTAAGAGGCGGAGACAGAGAGCAACACCGAGACGATTTTCGACAAGGAGAGGCGATCAGGCTATTTTCATAATAGTTTTATTTTCTTTTTACTTCCACTGTTTCATTATGCAACTCTTTAGTATTATTATTGTTTATTTATCTTTTAACATGAACTAAACTTCCAGTTCTAGGGTTTCGACATAACTTTGCTATGATTATTTATTTTTCTTAATTCAGGTTCTTAATTTTCTGTTCCTTTTCTGTGTTGAGTAATTTATTCTGAACGTAATACTTAAGTTTGCTTGATCACCAAAACTAAGAACTTTAGGGTTAGTTCGGGATGCGAGAGCGGAGAATTTAACCGTGCACTGAATATCTTGCCTTAAAAAGGATCCTAGGCTAGAGATAGTTAGGGCGTTTGAGTGGTAATATAATTTCTTGCTCTTAATGTATTCAACTAATTCTCAGGATTAGATACCGAGAGGTGATAATTCGTTAATTGAATAAGTTTGTCTTTGCTCGAGAGAGATTGATGAATATTTTTGTGAAATTGCCATCAACACGAAGGAATAATATTTAGTTACTTGAATTAGGTTTAATAAATAGGATTAGCTAAGTGAAATCGGAACCCTGGATTTTATCATCATATAATCTTACTCTTTTACATTCAAATCTGTTATTTAAATTGTTGTTTGATTTTTATTTGAATTATTTTAGTTTAAAATCCAAAAACCACTTATTATTTCTTTTCAAATTAAACTGAAAATTAGATATTCAATATTTAACATAATTATTCCTCGTGGGATCGACATTCGTACTTATACACACTTTATTACTTTTGCGACACGTGCACTTGCGTATCACGATTTTTCGCAACACTACAAAATATCCTAATGTAATAAGAAAGTAATTAGAAAACAGCTAATGATTAAGAAACTTAATAAATTAATAAAATGAAACTAGACTAAAAACAAAAGAAAATTAGTTAACTAAACAAAAGGAAACTTTGACCACATAATAAAAAAGAAACTTGAACTAATTTGATTAACGAATTTTATGGCTCTCATTCCTAATTTTGTGTCTCATCTTCCTTTAAAAAATTAGGAAATATGTAGTTATCAATTTAATAGAGAAAATGAAACTCTGCATGGATTTTGCATGTGCATGTTTTGTTGTTGTGCTTCTATCCCACTTGCCATTAAATTTTTAGGTATTTTTCAAGTATTTTCAATGTTTCTTTCCTGACAAACATGTTCTTCAATACTTAACAAATTTGTTAATTTCAGCTCTTGTTGAACAGAAAAATTTCTTGGATTTCTAGAATCAATCCATGTAAAACTTTATGCATTTTCTTAATTTTTGATTTTGTCATTGAGCCTTCAATATCTTGACATGAATATTTAACTTTGAGTTTTAAGTTGTTTGCAGCATCATTAGTATAATTAATGATTTGTTTTAATTATTTATAATTTGTGTTAATTAGACAAATTACTAACTGTCAAGTCATGATATTTAAATTAGAATGTAAAAATAGAGAATAAACGTATCATTATTCTTTTCGAAAAGAGTAATACTACGTTTACTTTCTTATTCTACCCTCTTAAAATACTCGTTGACGTGTCAAACAATAATTGAAGCAATTAAGGTACAATTAATGTAATAAATTATATTACACACGTAGATGTTGAGAATAACATCAGCTAGATGAAAGCTTTAATTCTGTCATCATGGTAGATGTTGAAAAAAAACATCAGCCAGATGTTGAGAGCAAAATCTATAAAAACAAGAGATAATTAGTTAAATACATATAATACATAAGGAAAGAAATCTGAGATGAAAATTACCATATCAGACCAAGATTTTGTTCTTTATTTTATGCTGGATTCTGCCTAGATTTATGCCCAACTCTCTGCATACTTTCATCTCCGACATTTTAGACCCTCAACTACTCAAACCCTATCTTATACTTTAATACACTGTACTTCTCTGTTCAAACTAGAGTTTATGCTACTGTTTAGACTCTGGATTATGTTTATACTTGGCCTGTTTTTCGAAGATCTAATAGCCTTCCCCGTCCCCCACTTCGCCGAGTCGTTTACAGATAGACACTTGTGCCCACTGTCTTCCAGTAAGCAGTCATTTGTTCAGGATCCTCAGGCTTACTATATGCAAGGATAATCTCTATCGTGTGAGTTTTCAAAGCGCTTCTCGTAATACCATCGTTCTAATTAGTGCATTTTTTGATAGATCGAACTCGTGTTTTCACCGTTATTTTTCAATCTATTAGTCTTAAATTTGAGATTTGACTCTTTAGCTATAAAGTGCAAAGTAAGGTAGAAATTGAGAAAACCTAAAACCTAAGTGTGCAGATAAAACAGATGCAGTACACAAAACTGAGTTACATATTCCAATGTAACAACCATTTTTATCCATGCACTGAACTTTCTCTAACCACAGAACTGCAACCTCTCTCAGCCCCTCTTATCTTGTGTATGTCAGTCTACCTATCTGCTGTTTTTTTTTTTCTGTTCACACCATCGTACTGAGCTATGGATCTTCTATTAAACATATACTGTATTAATAATTACACTATTAGATTGCTTAGATTTCAAATAATCTCACAAAATTATGAACTACGAAATAACAAAAAAAAAGAAAGAGAGATTTATCCTCACTTCAAATCACTTCCCTTGGGCAGGTTCTCAAGCTTAGTTGACATAGCGTGTAACAACCTGCCCTGTGAAGTCAAGAACGACTCAAGTATCTGTTGATTGTGAGGGCCGACCCATATTAGAGAGGGTGTGCAATCCTACATCGTTTGAGAGAATGAAAATTAAATGATATATAAGTAGAGTTTCACTTCATACCTAATATAAGTAGAGTTTTTGATGCAACGGTGATTTCAAGAAAACTCCGGAACTAACAAGAGCTGTTGAATCGCGCACGATTTCCAACAATTGTCTTCTAAGACATTTTTAATCGCGCACGATTAACAGATCTTAGGCATCAATTTCAAACCCTAGAAATATTAGAAACTAGTAAAGAGAGTCAAATTCTATTCCATCGTCCGTTCAAAAGCAACTAAAAGGAATTAAATACCCATGAAATCCGACATATAAGGAAACAAAATAAACTCCTAAAGGAAATCAAATAAACTCCTAAAGAAAATCAAATAAACTAAAATAAAAAAACCAAATAAACTCTTAAATAAAATAAAATAAGGAAACCATAGATTTTAAAAAATATATAAAATAATCTGTAAAAGGCATCATTTTTGCAAAAGTTCATTTTACATTTTGCAAAAGTTTATCCTCTTTATTTAGCACAACATGTTTTTTGGGAAAAAACTAAACAAAATTATTCAAAGTTCGACCGAAGCGGATAATATTGTATTGGGAGCACTGAGGGACTCCACGTGGCAAATGAATTAAAATTTCAAACTATAATTTCAATTTGAAGCAACTGATCTTCTAGTAACCCAACCAAATCTATAGAATTATAATTTTCCCTTAATTCAAAATTAGAAATCTAATATCATGTGATCTAAAATCTAATGATCAGATTTCTATGTAATATAAAATTTTGATCGACGTAACACCAGCATGTTGATAATATTGTATTAGGATTATGTTTACGGAGAGACGAGTAACATTTTAATGCTATAAAAAAGGGCTGTGAAAGGGAAAGAGGTGCTAATCTGATGGTTTATTTTTGTGTCCCCTAATCTACGAACGCGTCCATTGTGCGCCCTAACTGGAAATTGGCTGCCTTGCTGCCTTTTTTAGGTTGTGTATGCAAGTTTGTCGTATGTCAAGTGAGAGAAATAGCAGTACTCTTGCATTTATTGCTGTATCTTTTTCCAGATTTCTAGCCTCCATAACTCCGTTGATCTCGTTCTTTGTTGGGGGCCCTTTCCGCCTCTCTTTAATTTTCTTATATTTTAATCAATCGAAATGGGAAAAACCCGTTTTGGTTTTTGTTTTTGTTGTTTTTTTCTGGTGGGTGATTTTCAAAAGAGTAGCTGAACTGTTTACAGAAGCTATTTCCAAACGTTTCAACATTTATGCTTCGTTGATCAGTTTCCGAATCCTCTACTTCATCTTTGTTGGGTGATGAAGGTACTTCTCAGGTTAGTTCCCTCTCTCTCTCTCTCTCTCTCTCTCTCTCTCTCTCTCTCTCTCTCTCTCTCTCTCTCAGTCTCTCTCTCTCTCTCTGTATATATGTTTGTGTTTGTGTGTATAATATGATATTGTAAGTTAACTCTACGTAATTAATTTAGCTGTCTACAATGTAATAATCTGACAAAATTTCATCTGCTTTGCAGCAGGCCATGGAATCTAATACATAACATGCATATCTACGCTTGGTTTCTTGAACTAATGACAGGTTAGGCTGTGAGTAATTTTAAGTTGATTCCAAATCATTCCTTGAAAACCCTTGGTTTTTTAAGTAGCTTCAGATGGAAAATCTTCAGTGATTTCTCTTTTGTTTCTTCTAAGTCTCCAAATCGTGGAGGTGATACATTTTTTAATAGCATTTCGTGGAGTGGAAGTTCACCGTCTGCGTATAATTGGCTACATAATGAATGCTTTGCGTTTCACAATGTTACAAGATAACCTCCCCATATGCTGTCAAATTTCAGTAAAAAAAAAGCAAGTTCTAGAGTGAGATTATGAGTTTCTTTTTGTAATTTCTCTGGATTTTATGATTTTGATTTTCTAACTGTTTGATTGGCCTGATTGATGTTTGAATTTGCTGCTCAAATGCATTATAGATCGTCTTTCTTCCTTGATTCCATTGTTTTAAGAAAGCTATTTCCCATCTTTATGGCCCATACCTGTTTTCATTCACATCCATAGGAAGCTTGAAGTAGTGCATTTAAGTAATTCAAGCATAATTTAGTTTCTATAGCAGTTTAGATTTTCAAGAGTTCTTTTAAAGCAATCACTAAGAATCTGAATTAGTGGAAGCTAGACGAAGCAAGTAGCAACTCCTTTGAATTTCAACTCAAACTCTCTCTCTCTCTCTCTCTCTCTCTCTCTCTCTCTCAGGTTCTAGACTTTGAATTGGGTCTATGAGAAATGGGATAAGCATTGGGATAGTGGTAATTGAAAGGGGGGGTAAGGAAGTGGGGGCAATTATTCAGGTTGAACAAGTGATGGGTTAAGCATAAAAACCTAAAAGAAAGTGAATTGCATTTGCAAAAGTGTAATTCCACTAAAGAAACATACAACTTGACCAAACCCTATTCGCCATCTTTTCTTCCACACGTTGTCCAAGAACTATCAGACAAATAATCTACTCTATTTTTCCAATCCTCCTTCAGGGTTTCAGTCCTCAAACTAATTTCACTGTTTAATTCCTCAGTTTTTCTGACAAATTATTTGAAAAACTCTCTCTTACCTCTCTCCTCTCTCTCTCTCTCCAAACAAGGATTTCCAACGAGTTAACTTAACCTTGATCTGTGCCTATTTTTTCTTCTGCAATTTACAGAGAAGACGAGGCATGAAGGGAGGTCTTTCCTATCTCAAACGGAAAACCTCTGATCTATGAATTTCTGTAAATAAATAAGTTTCAAGAGACCTTCATCTGCCAACGGAAAATTAAAATTTTGGTTTCTTTTTAGGGCTTTCTCCCTTGGTCATCATTTTAGGGCTTATTCCAGGTTAGAAATTGGCAAAGAAATCAAGAAAAAAGGGAAATTTCAAAACAAAAGAAAAAAAAGAGGAAAATCGCTCTCAGTACTTTTGATTGCTTTGAAGGGGAGTAACTGGGATAGTTCTTTTTCAGTTCTCAGTGAGCTTTAACAATGGTTGGTTAGGGTTAGTGTTTTACCTGACGTTGTAGATCTGATCCTGTTCCTCTAGGGCTTGCCTTCTCCGTCTCTTTCATGGATCTGAGAAATTTTTTTTGCTGTCTGTTTTCTTCTTTTCTTTCTCCCTTTACAGCCATGAAAGAAAGCTCGAGGAGAGAATCTTCTCTCTCTACATCTCTATCTCTCTTTCTCTCCCCTCTCCCATGCGTATTCAAGAAAGAAAGATCATAACTTGGATCTACATGGTGCATGGCATCGCCATAGATAATAATAACTACAGTAAACTGAAGCAAAGTAGGTCCGAGTTTTGATTTTTTTCCTGCTCTGAGCCGCTTTAATTGACAATTTGTCCTGGTTTATGGGCGAATCAACACAAAATATTGGGTTCAATTTTGTCATTTTGGCAAACCCATTTAGAACAACAATCAATCTGAACCTTGATAACCCAAAGTTTTTTTAAGTTACAACAAATTTGAGAAGATTGATTTTGATTTATGCAGATTTGCATTTTGCCCTGCAGCTGAGTATTTCTAAACCCACCAATACTTTACAAAGTCCGCCTACATTTCTCCCCCATGAGTGTTAAAATGGGGAGCCCACTCCCGTAACATGATTGTTAGGTTGCATTGAATCCTGCACGAATTTTTTATGATATCAAAATTAGGGATTAAGTTTTAAGATAGTCAAATGACATTAGTCTAAAAGTGCCCATGAATGTTTATGATTTTTGGAAAAAAACAGAGAAAAATGCTAATATTATCAGATAAATTTTAAGATACACTAAATAATTTAGGGTTAAATACATTTTCATCCTCAAAGTTTGATTTTTTTATAAAAAAACTCTCAAAATATTAACCATAACAAAACAAACTTTAAACTATAAAAAACCTAACAAAAAAATTTCTGGCGGTCGACCAATATCCTCCCGTTCTGTATTTTATACATAAAACAGGGGACCGTTCTTTTTAGAACGGTTTTTGTTCTAAAAGGGGCAAATGTCACGTGGACTACTTTCTTCACTTTATAAATTAATTTTTTAAAAATACCAAACGATATTCAATTTACTTGAAATGTTTACCACATCATGAGAATATAATCTGAAATTTTTTGTGATTTTCTAATACTTGTACGATTTATTATAATTGTTTTATAAAATAATTAACTAAAATGACAATATATCGTGCAAGTGTTATAAAATCACGAAAATTTTCAGATTATATTCTCATGATGTGGTGAATATGTGGTAAACATTTCAAGTAAATTGAATACTGTTTGGTATTTTTTAAATAATTAATTTATAAAGTGAAAGAAACTTTTATATATACACATTACACGTATATATCATTAGAATATGAAAGGTAGAGTCAAAAAGTTTAGTCCGAGGTGTAATCAAGGTAATGCAACATCATTAGAATATCAAAGAGAAAAGTCAAAAAAAAAAAAGAGAAAATATTTTGTGTTATCTGAAGATAATGAGTGATATGGATGACCAGACTAATTAAAGTACTTCTTTAATGATTATCAATGTTGCAAACCATCATATATGTTCTGATTATTCATAAATGAAACAATGATTAGACATTTAATATTTTATTAATTAAGGTTGTTCTCTTTCTTTTCCTCTGTATTCAGGGTCTGCACAGATGATCAAGTGGACGACTCATTTACTGACTTTCACAAAGGTCAGATTGTCGAGTGTTTATGTTACAAAAGTTAGATTAAATATCAAGAAAAAGCTTGACATGAAGGCTTGAAATTCAAATTTCTTCCCTAAAAATTCAATTACTATAGTTTCCTCCTCTCCTACCAATTTGTAAATGATGAGATTAAGTAAATAAATAGGTCCAAATGTAGTGAATCCCTACTTTAAATAGTAGATAAATGAGTAAAATGGTAAATAGATAGAAAGAAAAATGTAGTGATTATCATCTTGAAATCTAAAAGGTGAAGTATAGTTCACACAATTTCATGTGGAGGATATTGAGAGATTGTACTAGTTTGTGGAGATTTAGTTGCTTGTCTTGTTTTTCAATTTCACAATTTGGAAGGTATCAAGTCAAGAAATTTCAGGTGCATGCATGTAGTGATTTACTCAAAAAAACTTAACTTTTTATAAAGTTGGTGCAAGATGAGATGAGTAGCGCTTAAAAGTATGTCATTAATTCTTTAGATGTTTTTTTTACTTTTTTTTTTTGGTCTTTGGAATTATAGTTTGGGATTCTTTTTTACCACAAGGTGCTTCTACTGTGATTGTTTTGTTGTGTCTTCGCTCATGGTGAAATACAAATTTGTGTAGAGAACTAATGTCGAAAAAAACTACAAGTAATATTAATTTATGTTATTACAACTTTGATAGCTATCCTATGAAGATGAAGACAACCAAAGATCACATAGCTACGAGAGCTTAACTTGTGAAGAGAAAAACGTGGAGGAAAATAATTATTAAGTAGAATTCTTCTATTTAACTAGTACAAATGCTTTAGTGTAAGATTAGGAAAAGAAATGGGATATTCTTCAACTCCAAATAAATAATGTTGTACTAACATGACTAAGACGCAAACAAGTGATAAAGACAAAGCTCTATTGGAAGTATAACTGAGGAGGACGACTTGTCTCCAGGGGAGGTTGATTGCGACAATGTTTTGTAAGGTAGAAAGTGGAAAGTGAGCACACTATGTTTTCATTCATTTACTAAAATGTTTAGTCATTCTTCACCAAAATACAATTACACTTGTGATGTGTTTCAAAATAGGAGATAAAAAAGCACAAAGCTGCCTCGAATTTTAACTGGTTTGGAAGCTCGAGCAGCAACATCAAAACGGCATAAGTCGCTGGTCCCTTGAGCTTTGGAGCTGATATTTGAACAACATCTACTTCCAAGAGTGGAGAAAAGGTTCTCCAAATATCGCGGCCTTAGTTTTTGTGGATCGAAAGTTATTATTAAAGTGGTGGAGGTCGTTGGAGCTCAGATTACTCTAGCCGAGAACAATGTATCAACTTTGGAAAGACATAACTCTCTCGTGTGAAAACTTATGGATGCGATTTTTCTGGCTGGTTGAAGCTGTATGTGTGAGGTTGATTCTCTCCAAAAATGAAGGATTGAATTGATGTGGTGGAAAAGATACAGATTTTGGGGTGCTGGCTGGTGCAGAAAATGTTGTTGATGTATTTCCTTGGCTTCTTCGATTTTCTTGAGGAAAACCTTCCAACGAGTTTGATGAGAGTTTGCTAAATCCCTTGCTAAAGATATTTAGCTCTAAGACAAGAGGAGGATGAAAGGAATAGGCTAAGAGATGAACCACTTGTACTCATAAAAGTGGTCTTAATGGTGGCTCACAACCGTTTGGATATTACACATCAAGGGAAGGGTGACCGATTTGGGAGATGGAACTCCAAGCTTGAAGAAACTTCAGCCACGATTTTAATTCAACAAAAGACTCTTACAAAAGCTAATACGGACGTATAAATATTATCCCGTATAAATATTATCCATTGAGCTGCAATTAAGGTTACAAAAAACCTAGAAGAGTTTTGACCCAAAAAGACAAATCACCATAAAGTGTGTCTAGCCAAATTAGGTAAAAAACAACTTTTAGTTTTTTTCAATCAATTTTGTCCCCTTAAATCTAAAATGGTCCCCACCATAAAAAATACAAAATATTAAAGCATAATGTTTAGCAAAAGACTCAAAAGACACAAACATAAGTTAAAAATAAAAGTGCTAACATCTTTAAGAAAAAGGGGGGTTGAACTCGGATTGGCCTTGGGCTCGGACTTCTTTGTGAGAAAAAGCTTCTCTGTAATTGGTTTAGTTGGCCAAGCAAATGATGTCCAATTTCTTTGATCCAAATCCTTCTAAAAACCTTGAAATGTCAATTACATTCTTCATGAAGCCCATGTTTCCAAAACAAATAAGGAAGATTGTCAAATATTGCAAAATAATGTCCACCAACACTTTTCACATGATTTGATGCATTTAATGGCTTCATCATAAGATCCTCTTACCAAATAGAAACTTGAAAATAAGTTAGAAAAACTTCATCGAATGTTTGAGGAGTGGCAGGTCTGCGACATATCATCTTGTAAATTAGGTAAATGCATGTAGACATTTTGGAGTGGTAGGAACCGTAGTTCTTCTATCATGATACATTTGAGAATAACCAAACCTGCATTTTTTTTAAATCAATTTTTTGTTTTGTATTTTAGTAAGGTTTCTAAGAATAGAAAGAGAAAGATAATTAAAATCTCATGTGGAGCTCCACTCTTGCTCATAAGATACTATCTATTGTGGATTGCGTATATAGATTTGTTATTGGGTCTTATCTAAAGCGAGTATTGTTAGCATAAGAAGAGAACCTTACTTATATACTAATGTCCTCTGTCTTTTAATTTCATGTGAAATTGTGCGAGTCTCCTAATATTGGTTAGGCTTGTGACTAATTTTGCCTTTACAAGATGAGTTACCCCAATTTTTCTTAATGTCCATGTCGCCCACACTTCCAATTGAGTTTGGGTTTGATATCAATTGAATCGTCCCTCTCTTGCTGACAAAGTAATGTTTATTTTGAGCCAAGATCATAGCAGCTTACCCTGTGAAGACAAAAACAACCCAAACTATTGTTAATTATGAGGTCTCAGCCCATATCAAGAGAAGTGTACAATCTTACATCGTTTGAGAGAAGTGAAAGTAAATGGTTGTAAGTAGAGTTCCCCTTCATAGTTACTATTAACACATACTTTTGGGTAAAATTTAATAACAAAATTATGAGAACTTCGACCCAACATGAATAATATTATGCTAGTTGGACAGAATACTCAAATGGTATCAGAGCAAAATGCCAACTGAAAGTGTAGCTGAGAGAAGTTGGACTCCCAAAGAAAAAAATTGTGGCAAAAACAGTACAAGATTATATTTATTGTGAAAGTCCAACCCATATTAGGGAGGTACATTATCCCACATTGCTTGGGAGAAGTAACGGTAAATTGTTTGTAAGTAAAAATTTCTTCTCTACCTAGTATAACATGTTTTGAAAAAAATTCAAGAGCAAAACTGTGCAAGGATTGACCCAAAACAAATAATATTATACTAGCGGGACATGAGACTTATACAGATTTATTCATGGATCTTACCCCTAACACGAGATTGTGAAACTCATTTGATATTGGCTAGTTTGCCCATCATTTTTTTTTATCTCATCTTACATCAAACCTTCTACTCAAATTTTATCATGAAAATTGAGAAATGTAGGGACATCAAACAAAGAACAAATTATACATAAGAAAATTCTAAAAAAGAAAGGATCTACTCCCTTAACATGGACAATAGAGAGATGTGAATTATGATATTATAATGCTAGAAATAAACTCTAACTTTACGTTATGATTTTATTATCAAACGTATTATTCATTCACAGGTTGAGTAATTATGATAACTAAAAGGAGTTATTATGCAATGTGAGAGAGGGAAATTAGAGTATGCATTTAGTACTACACTTGTTATATTACTCATTCTCCACTCCATTTTTTGCCAATTTATTTAGCTATTTATGTCTGTTTCAATTATAGGTTGGTAAAATAAATCTGTTCTTGAGACATAATAGAAGCAAGAAAAACATCTTCATACATTACTATTAATCACAAAAAAAAAAAAAAAAAAAAAAAAGCATCTTCATACATACAAAGTCACTTTCCTGAATCTTACAATCCAAATAGAAGGACAGAAGTCACGATACACTGAATTCCTGATTCATTCAATGTAGCTCTTGCAGATGGGACCCTAATATAGAGAGCGAGTCTCGTAGAAGTTCCATGATTTTCCAATAAATGGAAATTCTTCGAACTGATACTGCATAGAACAAAATTATTAGAAATTTCGATATTGTTTTCTTAAGATTGACGACCGAGACAAATCAAGAAGTATAAATCTTGGTTTACGCTTTTAAATACTATGATTTAATTGATACATAGTTACATATCACTTTCTCATTGGTAATTGATGGATCATTTCTCCTAAGTTGGTACTTGATAGTGTGTGCTACAAAGTTGTTTAAGTTGGTCTTTGACGTTATCCTCTTAATATTCATTTTTGTTTTTTCAGAAATTAAGGCGTTTATTAGTACAAAAATTGTGTAAGAATTCAGAAAAAAAAGAAGACTTTTTATTGTTGGAACTTACCTCTTGGGGAGAAAATCCAGTGCTGTGCAGAGAAGAGAAAATGGAGGATGGGCTCCAATTGTCTGTTATCATGGAAGAATCCTTAACTAATGGATCTATTTTCCTCGCTATGGAGTTAGAGCTGGTTGGCTGATCAATCTCTGCAAGAACCTCCAAACAAGGGTTAATGAAGTTACCTTGTGTGCCACCAGATTTCTCCTTGGTTTCAAAGCCAATCAAAGAAGAGCTGATTCTGCTGAGATCATAGCTCGATTTTTGGTTGTGGCGATCTGGGTGATCATCGATGATCGCGATTGAAATCCGGGTTTGCTGCTTCTTCTCTGTTCTAGCTCTTGCTCTCGCTCTAGCCATCTCTCTAGACTCCTTTGATGATGGATGAAATGAAAGGCTCCTAAGCTGTTTAATTCTCATTTTCTTCTTTTCTTTGTTCACTAATGGTTGATTCCCTTTGATTGAATGATCTTCATCGATTCCTGATACTACTTCGCTCTCGGAAAGTGAAGATGGGCTCTTTGATTGGCCGCCGTTGAGGTCCCTCTCGAGCTTCTTGATTGCAGGCTTTGATTGTATAAGCAGCCACTCTACAGTTTTACTGGCCTTATCGACTCCTAGCATGTCTTGAAGCCCAAAAAGGTCACGAGCAACTTGGAGGGAAAGTCTCATTCGGCGATCTCTCGGTCCTTTAAGAGTGTTGATCTTGCTGTGTCGATCTTTTCTCGAAGATTTTCTTCTTGGGATCTGATGATCTTTTGGGGTAGTTTGAACAGCTTTGTGATTTTTGGGAATGGACGGAGTTTCAGAAGGTTTGAGAAGAGACTGTTGAAGATGGCGGAGGAAGAGTTCTTGGTTCGGAGGGAGAAAAGCATCGTTGTCTTCAAAGGGAGAGGGAAAGTGAAAGAAAGAAATTGGGAGATGAAGATGATCTTCTTCGTTGACAAAAAGGTTTTGAAGAAATGAAAGGTCAACAGAAGAAATGGGGTCGTCGCCATTGTTGACGCTGTTGGAGAGTAACATCTCTCTCTCTCTCTCTCTCTAGAATTACAGTGGACAGCAGAACCCTAAGGTGATGGGTTCTTGGCCATAGAAGGTGATAGCTATGAACAAAGACTTGAAGCTTGAGAAGGACAAACTGAAGCCAGTTTTCTCACTAAAATCTTTCTCAAGCTTCATATTCTCTCTCCTTTACTTCCTTCACTTTCTCTCTCTAAAAAGTTGAAAATATCAGTGATTGAGAAATTCAGCCATCTCTAGCACATGAATTTAACTTACTCTCTGAGAGAGAGAGAGAGAGAGAGAGAGAGAGACACTACAATCACATCCCTTTTCAGCAAAGGACTAGAGAGCCTGAGAAGGACAGCACATTCTTGACCCTGTTAAACCACGAGGGTGTGATACGGAGTTTTGAGTGAAGCGTCAAAAATCAAAAGAACACTAAGAGTGAAATATATGGTATGTCATAATTTCATTTTTTTTATTTAAATTCCTTGAGAGTTTGAATTTTCTTAGACAAATTCAACCCCAAATCAAGAAAGCAATACTTTTGTTTACGTGAACGACAAATTGAAAGTGTTAGAATTTTAATTGAAACCTGGATGATTAATTGAAAGCAACTCTAAAAATAAAGAAAGAGAGGAGAAAAGATGAAAGGAAAGCTCATTAGAGACGAGAAGAAGCTATCTTTTCAGCTTCAAGTTGGGTCTTTGAGAGCTGTTTCATGGGAAGTGAGTGGACTAGGAAACAAAAAAAAAAAAAAGAACTCATTATTAATTCTACATCTTTCATCACTCTTGTTCTTGCGCGTGTAGTGTAAGCATTCAACCATATTGTCAAATGTGTTCAAATGTGCACATTAACATCCTCACTTGTCTCGGTTTTTCTATTGTTTTTAAGACGTTGCACAACTACTGTAACATCATGGTCTCCATCAAGTGTCACAATGTCTGCTTTGGACCGTGTTTTGCTCGACTTTGTTCTTGAATTTTACTCTAAAAAATCTTGTATTAGTTGGAGATGAAACCGTACTTATATAGTGCACCATAAAATCAGACTGAAGCAATATGAGATTATGATCTCATTACTTAGTTTTAAGCCTTAACAAACTCTCACGAGAATAGACCATTGATATTATTTTTGTGGAAGTCTCTACGTTCTCGTTGGTCACATTTATAGTTTGAATTTGATACCATTAATACAATTTCAATTGCTGCTGTAGCTCAATACTTGATTCGAATGCAGATAAGTACGAGGACAATTAACAATCTACCATTACATTTTGTCTTTTGACATGTTTCTTCTTTTCTTGTGTGATAATCGAATTTTAATTACTATTAACTAATCATAATTGGTAAGGGGACGAAGGACAAGTTTGATTCTAAAAGTGTACGGCTAAAGTAAACAAGAGAAAGAAAGAAAGAAATTAATTGAATATCCACGTGGCCTTATCCAACTTACTGGTGAAGGACAATTATTTCACGTTAGGACTCAGAGTGTGGCCTGCCATCAGTGAGAGAGGTAGAGAGAGAAAGAAAGAGGCAAGCCCAGCCATGGCTTCTTTGACTGGTTTTCTTACCATCACTGTCACTTTCATCAAAAAGAGAAACTCCATCTCGCTCGTGGGTATCAAGTTGATTGAAAGAATGTTGTTGTTGTTGGCTTCCCTCCATGCGTGCTTATCTGTTTAGCTTTTTATCTTAGACAAACAAGCTCTCTGAGAAACACTCTGAAACCCTAGCCAATCACCAAACGCCATGGATGGCAAAATAGTCCTATCTGCCATCGAAACAAAGCCCACCTCTTTGCCGTACAAGTCTTTCTTTTTCTTCACCCAATTTCCTTTCCATTTATGCATGCCGCTCTTCAACGCCACCCCCCTCCCCCCCACTTCTTAAAAACTACCCTCTCCAGTCTCCTCCATCTCTCTCTCTCTCTCTCGTTGAGCCAGACCTCTTCACTCTGACATAATTACGAAGGACCACATGAACTTTGAATTGCAAAGCCGGCTGTTCTAGGGTTGCTTTCAAAGAGCAGATAACTACGAAAAAAAGGATGACGAATTATGAGTACAATTGTTTTGGAGAATGGGTGATAATGAAAGCCATCTACAAATTAAAATAATAAAAACCCTAGAAGAGAAGACATTTCTTTTCTGAGTGCTTTCATCTCTCTCTCTCTCTCACCAACATTCCTATTATGTTTCAGTTCTTTATCTCCCTGTATGTTCCATATTAACTGGGTCCAAAATTATTGACTCTTGTTATACTTTTACCAGATTCATTTGCTTTTGAACTTCTGAGGGGATGAACCATTTTCCTTTTCGCTTTCTTCTTCTCCTCCCCCTTCCAGACGACTTCTCTTTTCATTTGCTATTTTTGTTATCCACATTTCTAAACGTGGGTAATGGGAAAGAACTCTATTTTCACGTTGCTTTTAATCCACATGTTAATGGAAATAACTCACTAAATACTGGATTATAATTTCAAACTAGGAATTGTTCAAGAGTCTTCTCATGGCCGCAGAAGGTTGTCATTATATTTGTGACAGCCAAAAGTGGGCTCACTATGGAACGGAAACCACCTGGGCCAAAAGTGGAAGAAACGGTACAACCCTTGACGAGTAATAATTAAGTAAGCAGCAGAAGACTTGAAAAAAAATTAAATACCATAGACCAAAAACGTTGGGATAAAGCCAAGTCCAACAACAAACATCATATAATGTAACCAAATAATAAAATATTGTGGGAGTAATAAATTACCATACCAAATGTGAATATGAACATCCAAAAAAATAATAATTAGGATTTTTTTTTTTTTAAAAACCTTGAAGTATTGATTTTTAAAAATAAAAACTCTTAAAATTTATTCATCGAACAAAACCTCAAAGTATCATGAATAGGCAATTTGAAGCTTTAGAGGAGGGGGGAGGGTTGAAGAGGCCGTCCTCTCACGCTAAATGATAAATTAATTTTTAAAAAAATATCAAACGATATTGAATTTATTTGAAATTATTACCACATGTTCTCCACATCATGAGAATATAATCTGAAAATATTCGTGATTTTCTAACACTTGTACGATTTATTATAATTTTAGTTAATTATTTTATAAAACAAATATAATAAATCGTACAAGTGTTAGAAAATGACGATAATTTTCAGATTATCTTTTCATAATGTGGTAAACATTTCAAGTCAATTGAATATCGTTTGGTATTTATTTAAAATTAATTTATAATGTAAAGAAGGAATGAGGTCCCTTATAAATTAATTTTAAAAAAATAACAAAATATATTCAATTTACTTGAAAATTTTACCACATGTTTAATACATCATGGGAAGATAATCCAAATTTTTCGTGATTTTCTAACACTTGTACTATTTATTATAATTGTTTTATAAAATAATTAACTATAATTATTATAAATCGTACAAGTGTTAAAAAACCACAAAAATTTTCAAAGTATCTTCCCATGATATGCTGAACATGTGGTAAAAATGTTAAGTAAATTGAATATCGTTTGGTATTTTTTTTAAAATTAATTTGTCATTTAGTGTGAGAGAACCGGCCCCGCCCTTTAAGGTTTAACTTGCTTATTTATGATACTTTGAGGTTCGATTTGATGAATAGTAAACTTTAAAAGTTTTTTTTATTTTTAAATTCATACTTTATGGTTTAAAATTAAAAAAAAAACCCTAATAATTAAGAGTCTCACAAATATAAGAACTCTCAAGTAACACAATAATTAAGCCAAACATATTCCTACATCGGCACCTGAAGACCTCACTGACTAATACTTGAAAGGAATGTCGTTGGGATCAGGTTTTTTTCATGTAAAAATTATTCTAAGTGTTTTGTTGGCCTCGGGCCCCGTTGGCCCAAAGTCTATATATAATCACAATCTCTCACCCTAAAATTTTCTTTTACGGATCGATTGGAGGGGGGAGACGTCAGATTACCGCTTGGAGTATCGATTCCCTGTGTTGCATGAATTAACGGGTAATTAAAACCAACTCTTTAATCACTTCGTTTTGTCAAATTTTTAGATTTTAACATGAGAAATTTTCTTTCAACTCTTGTAGGTGAGTTAATTACATACATAATTTTAGGTTGTTATAGAATTTTGGTGTGAGTTAAGAATATGAAAACATATTCACTCACACAAAACAACCAATTTGAAATAAGATATGAATGACATGGCCAAAAAAAGAACAAGACGCAATTCAATCGCAACTATGATTGCATTGCAAAAAGGGCATAGACCAGATTGAAGAAGAGCACTTGTTTGAAGATGTGCCACTAAAGGTTTGGAGAACACACTTGGGAGGAGGTAACAACGACAACAATCCGTTGTGTGAAATTGAGAACGATCCAAGATAAGGTAATTGTGAGGATAAAATTTGGGGTAAAAGCTACATGAATAAGTGTACAATTATTCAATAAGTGCTCAATAATAAGTCCATAAAAGAAATTTTACATGAAATATAAAATGGAAACACCATAGTATTCCATTTGAGAATTGTGTTCTCGAGCCAAACAATCGATCGACGGAGTTTGCAACCCTTGTTTGAGGAATGACCTTCAAGGCGGGGGAGGCCCTCAGTTGCATGTGGGTTGGCTAATGGGCTAAACAAGTAGGGGAGGGGGTTTTGGTTTTTTAAATGAGCCAAACAATTTCACTCGATTGAGTTAGGTTAGATTCAGTTTGACTCATTTGAACGAGTCAAGTTAAACTCGATTAATAACTCTATTTAAATATTAATGTGAGTTTTCTTATATTTCAAAAGAGTAATGTTATATTGAAATTATAATTTTACACTTTAATCTCGTATCGTGATGCGATGTTTACGTGTTATTAATTAATTAATAAAATTATTACGATAAAAAATAAATATTCAGTAATGATATCTAGGATAGATGACCGTGTAACTCACGCGCCAATTCGCAGGGACCCGCCACTGCGTTTCCCGCCACCAGTAATCGTGTGTATATTAATACATTCTGATGTTGCAGACGAAGGGAAACCCATGAGACACTCCCAAGGAGTCTTTAGTGAGTTTCTTCCCGTTCTTTTTCTGCTCTGAAACCCTAATTTGTTGGCATGGATGATAATGTTGAGCAGAACAAGCTTCCCGAACTCAAGCTAGGTATCCTGCCGAACTGCGTTACTCTGTTCGTTGATTCAATATTTTTGATGTGCGTCGGAATTTTTATGTTTATTCATTTCTTTCTCTTTCGCACATGTTTTGTGTTGATTATATGTCGTTTTGGTAGATGCTAGGCAAGCTCAAGGGTTTCTTTCGTTCTTCAAAACTCTACCGTCTGTAAGTTCTCTTCACTTTCCTCAAGTGTTTGCGATGATTTCTGTGATGTTTCAAAGTTTGAACTGTTACAATTTTCGAGTATTTTCTGCTGCCTGTTTGGTTGCTGAGATAACTAAGCACTAGAGACAAAATGAAAGTTGGTTGTATGGAAATGATGTGTCTCATTTCCTTTGCCGGTACTGGAACAAGCCTCTCATTTATAAATATAAAGGGAAAGGAGTTTATTTGTCCAATTTAAAAACTGTATGAATGGCTTCTAAACTGAACTCTTAACTCTTCACACATCCTTTTCTCGGTATGATGAAAAACAGGATCAGAAGCGATGTGCACAATTAATTGTTATTGTGTATGGCTTTTTTGCAGGACTCAAGGGCTATTCGATTGTTTGATCGCCGGGTTAGTATACAATCAACCTTTCTTTTAGTGTAGTTGGCTCCTTTTTAGAAAGTTGAAAAGTCATTAATTTTTCTGTTCACTACTGTTAATCTTTCTGTGACATACTTTTTTGTCTTAATCCATGTATATAACTAAAAAAGTCTACTTCAGGCAGTACTTTACTGTGTGCGTGCAGATGTCTTTATTTCTAATTCAACTCTAAAAAAATGACCAATCTTCTCTTCTCCCTCAGAAACCTTCTCTGTTTTCTTCTTTTCTCTTATCTGAAATTCCATAAACATTGCATGATTTGTTTCAATGAGTATTTATCTCTTTCAGCATAATTATAGTTGTTTCCACAATGTTCCAGTTTGATTTGCAGTTTCCTCAAAAGATTTGTAATTTTTTCAGGACTACTACACTGCTCATGGAGATAACGCAACATTCATTGCAAAGACATACTACCATACCACTACTGCTTTACGACAACTTGGTAGTGGATCTGATGGGCTATCTAGTGTGAGCATCAGTAAAAATATGTTTGAGTCAATTGCTCGTGATATCCTTCTGGAGAGAACAGATCATACCATCGAGCTTTATGAGGGAAGTGGCTCAAGTTGGAGACTGATCAAGAGTGGCACTCCTGGGAATCTTGGTAGCTTTGAGGACATTTTGTTTGCAAACAATGAGATGCAGGAAACCCCTGTTGTTGTTTCTTTATTTCCAAGCTTCCGAGAAAATGGATGTACTATTGGATTAGGATATATTGATCTAACTAAAAGACTACTGGGTTTGGCTGAATTTCCTGATGATAGCCACTTTACTAATGTGGAGTCAGCCTTGGTTGGTCTAGGTTGCAAGGAATGTCTCTTGCCTCTAGAAAGTGGCAAGTCCAGCGAAATTAAGGCTTTACATGAAGCATTAACAAGATGTAGTGTCATGTTAACAGAGAGGAAAAAAACAGAGTTCAAAATGAGAGATTTAATGCAGGACCTTGCTAGGCTTGTCAAAGGTTCTGTCGAACCAGTTAAGGATTTGGTGTGTGGGTTTGAGTTTGCACCTGGAGCTTTAGGGGCATTGATATCATATGCAGATTTACTTGCAGATGAGTGCAATTATGGAAATTATAGTATCATGAGGTACAATCTTGATAGTGTGATGAGGTTAGACACTGCTGCCATGAGGGCACTAAACATCCTGGAAAGCAAAACTGATGCAAACAAGAATTTCAGTTTGTTTGGTCTCATTAATCGAACATGTACTGCTGGAATGGGAAAACGACTACTGCACAAGTGGCTAAAACAGCCTTTGCTGGATGTGAAAGAAATTAATTGCAGGCTTGATTTGGTTCAGGCTTTTGTGGAGGATGCTGCTCTGCAACAAAATCTGAGACAACATCTCAAAAGAATTTCGGATTTGGAGCGATTATCACAGAGTCTTCAAAAAAAAAGAGCTGGTTTGCAGCATGTTGTTAAACTTTATCAGGTATTTGATCAACCATAATATTTTTCCTGGTAAAATATTCTGCGGATATAATGGAGTTGAGATGCTATGATCTGTGTATTCTCAAAAATAAAAGTAATGCCATATTTTGCACTATTTTTCTTGAGGATCATTTCTTGTATACTGGCACTTATCCTTGTACTTATTCTAGATTACATGGGAAATTGTTGTATAATAGTCTTTTATGTTATCATCAAAATTAAACATGCAATATTTTTGTGATAGGAGGAAGATAGTCCTGTTCTTATGACATGATTTTTCTATCCTCTTAATGCAGTCAAGTATCAGACTTCCATACATAAAAAGTGCTTTGGATCAATATGATGGACAATTTTCCTCTCTGATCAAAGAAAGGTATTTAGATTCTCTTGATTTCTGGACAGACGATGAGCACCTGAACAAGTTTATCTGCCTTGTTGAAACTTCAGTAGACCTTGAACAACTTGAGAATGGTGAATATATGATCGCATCAAGTTATGATTCTGCATTGTCTGAGTTAAAGAATGAGCAAGAGTCATTGGAGCATCAAATACACAATTTGCATAAACAAACTGCCAATGATCTTGATCTGGTTATAGATAAAGCATTAAAGTTAGATAAAGGCACACAATTTGGACATGTTTTCAGAATAACAAAGAAGGAAGAACCAAAAATAAGGAAAAAGCTCTCTTCCCAATTTATTGTGCTTGAAACTAGAAAAGATGGAGTGAAATTTACAAATACAAAGCTTAAAAAGTTGGGAGACCAGTATCAAAAGAAACTAGAGGAGTATAAGCGATTCCAGAGAGAGCTTGTTACCCGGGTTGTACAAACTGCAGCAACCTTCTCTGAGGTAGATATAACTATACTTTGTGCGTCTTCTGAGCAGTTTTTCAAGATTTGAGGAAGTTACATTTTGCAGGTATTTGGATCGGTAGCTGAGATGCTTTCAGAGTTGGATGTTTTGCTTAGTTTTGCTGATTTGGCCTCTTGTTCTCCTAATCCTTACACCAGACCACACATCACTGCCTCGGTATTTACATTTTACTTGTCCTTTGCTGTTTTTTTGTCATACTTATGGGAGTCCTTCCTGTAACATGCTACAAATCTTTAAGTTTGATTAGTTTGCGTTGGCTATAACAGGACCAGGGAGATATTGTATTAGAAGGGTGTAGACACCCATGCGTGGAGGCTCAGGACTGGGTTAACTTTATACCAAATGATTGTAAGCTTGTGAGTGTTCTAACATTGAGAAAACTTATTTGTTTCGCTGCAACTTGTTAATTTTAGTGTCCCATTGCTGTCTCGTTTAATTTTTTTTACAAATCAGGTGAGGGGTGAAAGTTGGTTTCAGATTATTACTGGGCCCAACATGGGAGGAAAATCAACATTTATTAGACAGGTGCAATTTTCAACTCACTGATTATTTGTTATGATTTCTAATGTATCCGATCGGGCGGATAGTGTTAGGAATATTTTAGGGAAAAATAATATTATAGTTATCTAGTAGTTATAGGGGTAGTTATCTAGTAGTTATAAAGGTAGTTATCTAGTAGTTATAGGGGTAAAGGGGGTATTAGACTTATAATTCAGTTATGATTTTGTGGGTTATATAAGTGGGAAGGATGAGGGAAGTTAGTGTGGAAAAATAGTAGGAAAAGTGGGAGAGGAGTAGAGGCTCTCGAAATCCTCTACAAATTGGGAGAGAGAAGGGCTCTCGAATTCCCTTCAATATTGTGATTTTGGTTACGTTATATTGATATTTTCTTTGTGGATTCGTTCTGTGAGTGTGTTGGAAAACAAAGAATAACAGGGTACCTATCAATGGTATCAGAGCAGCGATCCTACAGAATGGCAGAAATGAAACAATTACCGGGAGGAGTAAGCAAGCAAGCCATGGGTGATGATCCGATAGCTTGGAGTGACTTACGACAGAAGCTGGATTTCATCAAGGAAAATATCGGTAGGCTGTCAGAGATGAAGCAGATGATGGCGATGATCATGGCAAAACTATACTCGAATTTTGCCCATTTCCAGCAAGCTCTAAAGGAACAATCTTTTAATCCCACCTTGAGGACAAGGTGGAACTTTAGGCGGCCGGCATTGTTAGGAATATTTTAGGGAAAAATAATATTATAGTTATCTAGTAGTTATAGGGGTAGTTATCTAGTAGTTATAAAGGTAGTTATCTAGTAGTTATAGGGGTAAAGGGGGTATTAGACTTATAATTCAGTTATGATTTTGTGGGTTATATAAGTGGGAAGGATGAGGGAAGTTAGTGTGGAAAAATAGTGGGAAAAGTGGGAGAGGGGTAGAGGCTCTCGAAATCCTCTACAAATTGGGAGAGAGAAGGGCTCTCGAATTCCCTTCAATATTGTGATTTTGGTTACGTTATATTGATATTTTCTTTGTGTATTCGTTCTGTGAGTGTGTTGGAAAACAAAGAATAACAAGGTACCTATCAGATAGTTCCTAATGCATTCCTTTTTCTGTAACTGCAGGATCTTTTAGTTTTCACTTTCTCACTGTTGGCTATATTTGTGGTTAATTTTGACTTTATTTTGCTCACTGCTTTGTGCCAATGCTTGGTCCTCACTCTAGGCTTAGTATCTAGATGTTGTGGGGTGTTGCGAATTCACTACTTATCAATTTTCTAATTGATTGATACTTGTAGGTTGGAGTAAATATTCTGATGGCACAAGTAGGTTGTTTTGTTCCTTGTGATAAAGCCAGTATATCAGTACGTGATTGCATTTTTGCTCGCGTAGGTGCTGGAGACTGCCAAGTGAGTTCTTTGACATGCCGGTACAGATTGAAATTATTGAAAATATTAATATCATAGTAAAACCATTGATTCTGAAACCTGTACTTAGATAGCTAGAGTTTAAAATTTCAATTCATGTTTTTCAATCTTATATTTGACAGTGACTATGATAGACCATTGTCATAGTTTCATGTACATTGTTTATATGCTGCTTTCCCAAGTCAAAGCAACACTTGGGGGATAAGTTTTTAATTTGTTAGTGATCATTATTGTTGGAAATATGGGGTGCAGCTGTGTGATATAATTTTAACTATGTTAATGTTAATAGAGTGCTATGCATTTCAAAATATAGTTCAATTTAAAGTGGAAAACAAAATGATTCTATATCAAGAACAGTATCTTTTCCGAGCAATGAATTTTAATTAGAGGTTTTCTCAATGAGCAATACGAAAAGTGAAGTCTGTACGTGGGTTAATCAATAGATTATGAAGCTTGGTAGGAATTATTCACGTTCATTATCCAACTTGAACTAATCATACATGTTTAGTCTTAACTTCTTCTATGTCGGGAATGCATGTCTATCTTTTTTAACTAAACTCGATAGCATATATTGGCGAATTATAATTGACTAGTCATGAATTTTGAGGTACATATTGGGCTTATGAAGTGGATGGGAAATTGAAATCATTACTGTTAACCATTTTCAGTTAGTTGGACAGTGTTAGGCATTGTAAAGAATTATGATTAACAATTACATTTCAGTCAGCTCTTTGCATGGGATAAATTCTTTTCAAGTACCTTAATTGAACAAGGATAGCTTTCTCGTCAGAGAACTAAATAAATATTGGGCACTTTTTCTTCAGCTGCGTGGCGTTTCTACATTTATGCAAGAGATGCTTGAAACTGCATCTATATTGAAAGGAGCAACTGATAAGTCACTGATAATAATTGATGAGTTGGGCCGTGGGACATCGACGTATGATGGATTCGGTTAGTTTTTCTCTTGCTTTGTTTCCTGGATTTCTAATTTTTTTCCTCTATGGATCACTTATCTAGCCATAAACTTTTTGTAATATTTTAAATCAACATAGAATTGAAATTATACATGTTAATCTCTTGCTCCATTTTTATCCTGGTACGCAGGCTTAGCATGGGCCATTTGTGAGCATATTGTCGAAGAGATCAAAGCTCCTACTTTGTTTGCAACTCACTTTCATGAACTGACAACATTAGCTCATCAAAATGGTAATGTGCCTAATCCACAACATATTATTGGCGTGGCAAACTATCATGTTAGTGCGCACATAGACTCCTCAACTCGCAAACTAACCATGTTGTACAAGGTAAAAGAATTTTTATGATGTATATTTACATTTGGAGTTTTTCCAACCATTCTTGCTACGCCATTTCATAAATATTTCGAAGAATTTTGAAACATTCCCTAGATTAGGAACCGTTTAGGGAAACTAGTTTGATGTCGTATCTTTGAAGAAAATTGGGTTGCAAATGCTTGTCAATCAAGCTTCTGGTTTAAATTACTTTATTTTTGTGCGAAGTGATGTATCAAAATGATCGCGTATTTGCGCAGTGAGGACCATTTCTCGTGACAATAACTTGTGCAGGTTGAGCCAGGGCCTTGCGATCAAAGTTTCGGCATCCACGTTGCAGAGTTTGCCAATTTTCCAGCTAGTGTGGTGGCCCTTGCCAGAGAGAAGGCTGCTGAATTGGAAGATTTTTCACCTGAGGCATCCATTTTGAATGATGATGAAGAAAAGGTATGAACATAACGTTCAAGAATTTTATTCCATTTTCACTTTTTCAAGGCTTTCTGCTACAATGCAATGGTCATAAACACCGTACCATTGAGATCAAAGTGAAGATCCTCCTATCTCACTTTTGGCCATTCATGGTTCAATTGCAGGTGGGTTCGAAACGAAAAAGAGAAATAGGGTCAGACGATGTATCGAAAGGGGTGGCCCGGGCTCGCAAATTTCTGAAATGTTTTGCCGATTTGCCATTGGATAAGATGTGTATGAAGGAGGCTTTGGAGAATGTTGTCAAATTGAAAGACGAGTTAAAGAAAGATGCAGCTCACTCTCATTGGCTTCAGCAATTACTTTAAGGTTTTCTTTCTTGCCTTGAAATCATATCATCATTGATCTGTTTTGTATTACGTGGGCAAAGCCTTTTTGTATCTATCTATCTATTAAGGTAATATTAAGTTCTGCCCTCGACACTTCATGCAAATCATAATTGAATTAAAGTGAATATCCATGATAATTATTAAAATCTTCAACTCAGTGAGTACGGGATGACAGGACAATTGGTAAAGAAAACTTTTTGATTTCTTCCAAATTGAAATAGATTGAATCAATATAGACTGTTGTGTTAGAATTTAGTATGACCTGAATTCTAGTTGGGTCGGGTTGAATTTGTATATTAATATTAGGGTTTTACGTTTTCTTTATATATTGATGCTTATATCGCATAATTCATTTTATC
The DNA here is from genome assembly GCA_022432975.1 of Begonia masoniana. NCBI lineage: Eukaryota > Viridiplantae > Streptophyta > Magnoliopsida > Cucurbitales > Begoniaceae > Begonia > Begonia masoniana. Next base: position 41,211,593 of record CM039513.1, on the reverse strand, counting down.
GAATTTGATATTAGTGATTCTCTCTGCTTGTGATTTTTTCTCTTTTTAGGATTTTCTCGTAAAATTTGGTGTCTATTATTTTTTTATTTTTATTTTTAATTTTTTAATCATTCGTTACAGGTAGATTAAGGCGTTTAATCCTAACAAGTTTATGCACGTAATTTTCTATAATTGTGTTAATCTATTATGGATATAGAAAATTGGACTGTCAGGTGTTTTAGTCCAATTTTTAAGCCCTTCGCTATTACCCATTCAATTTTGAATTTTGTCTAGTGTTTGGTAATTTCAAATTCTGTATAAAATATATACATTGCTAGACTAACTTATTCGGCTTATATAACTTGGACCTCGAGTGTCAAATTGCGTCAATTTTTTTTTTTTTTAATAAATTGCAATTATCCCTTAAACTTAAGAATAAAGAGCAAAATTTCTTAAATTTTATTTTTAGTCAAATAATCTCTTAAACTAAAGATTTTAGAAATTAAGTCTTATTCGTTAAAGGATTCGGGATGTGATATGGTTCCGAAGGATGAACTGGATATGGACAGTTTTAATAAGATTTCATTTTCGAACAAAAAATTATTTATTTTTTATTTCATCTATTCCACGACCCAGAGTTTGATTAGAGTAGGGGTCGAGATTGGATGTTTTTTAATTATGCCTCGGATTTGTAAGGTCTTGTGGCTTTTTCTTCCAACCGTGTCGCATGGTTCTCTTTACTAAGCGATTTTCAAAAAGAAACAATTTTGGATAACAATTTTGGTGATTTTGGGTGGTGAGATTTTCAATTTTTTTTAAAAAAAAAATCGTTAAAATTAACAAACTCTTCTATCTAATTTTGGAAATTGCCTAGTTGAGAACTTAAAAATAAAAGTTAAGGGAATTATTTTCCTAAAATTTCTAATGCCTCTGAGTTAAGGAAATTATTTGTTTTAAACAAAATACTTATTCTTCTCTCTTAATTTTAAAATTTTAATTTACAATTTATACGTTTCATTTATATTTGATTTGTTTATTTAATATTTAATAAATAAATCGGGTCGGGTTTCGGATTGTGATGGAGGAATATGAGATGTCTTAAATGGGACTCGCTAGCTTGACTTTGGCATCCACGCCATCGTTCCCTTGAAAGAGATTAATTAATAATTATGTCATTATCGAGAATATAATACTGGAGACATGTTGGTGATGCCGAATTTCGTAAAGGGTTAGAGAGAGAAGCAAGATAAAATATCTTCATCAACAAGAAAGAGAGCTAGAGAGAGAGACAGAGAGAGAGAGAGAGTGAGTGAATTTCGTCGGTTGTTCATTAATGGGAGTGAGAGTTCCTCTCAGTGGCGTTGTTTTTAAAAGCCTTTGACGCCATATTCTCTCTGAGCTGAATTAAGTGAGAGAAAGTGAAGTGTAGAGACAAAAGCAAGAATTTTTATAATTTTATTTTGGGTCTCTTTTTTTTTTTTTTTTTAATGTTTGGAGGAATGGGCAGTGGGTAATTTGGGTTTCTGTGAAGCGCACAAGGAGGTGGGGGAGGAGAATGGCTTGGAGGAGGGTGTTGAAGGCCGTACAAGCACTGGTGGCCCACTGTTCTCTCTTTTGCTTCACACTTCTGCTCGTTTTCAAGCTCGATCACCTTGTTTCCTACAGTTGGTGGTACTGATTTCACTCCTTTTTTTACCTGTTTAGTTTAGGGATTTGCTACCCTTTGTTTCGTTGTTTATGACATGCAAAGTTTGGTCTCGTTTTGGGAATTCTTCATTTCTGTGCGACTCTGATTTATTTGCTGCTTTTGAATTTTCCTCTCTTTTGAATATTTTCTGTTTGCGGTAGTGGTGAGGTTTGAAAGGCATGGAATCGCTCCACTTTGAGGGACAGTTTGAATTTCTCTGTAAAATTGAGGGAATTATGGAAGAAAACAACGGCCATTGTGGAAACTTTTTTTTTGTGTTATTGTTAGTTGGTTTGTAAATGGAGTTTTGCTTAATATTTCAAATGAAGTATAGAAATGAGTTTATGTAGCATCGAGCTGTAAATTTGAAATCTCCATATCTTTTGGCTGCTAATTGAGGTGGCAAATCAAATGAAATTATGTTTTTGCAAAGATTTATTTTCTGCCACTCCGACTGTATGCTCTGCTGTAGTCTAGGTGGGACAAAGTCATTTCTTTCTTTTTTCCCTACCTTTAATGGGTCTAATTTTGTCAACTAGGGTAATTTTTTTCCCGCTGTGGGCCTTTCATGCAGTCGTTGCTCGAGGAAGGTTCTCATTACCCGCCCCATCAGTTCCACACAATCACAATGTGGGTAACATCTTTTAATTGGAATGGTTCTCAATATTTGCTTCACAGATTGAAATATATTCTCTATGGTAAATAGAAGATTTCTTGATTTATACTGCTGATCATTTTTATTTGGCAGTGGGCACCTTGCCATGCTGTTGTTGCCACGCCCTTGCTTATTGCATTTGAATTGCTTCTTTGTATATATCTTGAGAGTATATATGGTACTTTAAGAATACTCCCCCTTTTACCTTTTTTCCGAGATAGAAGAACAAATGTTCTAATCATTTCCTTTGTGCCTTCTGAGTTTGTTTAATGATTCTAACTCAATTTACACATTTTCTGTTTTGGGCAGTACATGGTTTTCCAGCACTCAGTCTGAAGATTGTCTTTCTTCCAGTATTGGCGTTTGAAATGACTATTTTAATTGATAATTTCAGGTTTACGTTTTTCTGTATTTCATTTCTCTATCTCTCTCCTGTATTATGTCTTATGTTTAGAAATTAAATACTTTGTACGACTGTTCAATTAGGACCATTAATGTGGGTACATTGATCAATGAGTAACCTTTCAGTCAATTGCATATCAATATGTCAAATAATCTAGTGATATCGTATGTTACTTTACAAAAACCAGTTCTCAGTTTCCATGCTTGGCGATGCATAATTTTATGTGGGGCATTAAAACCCAAGGGAATGGACCTTTGGCATTTCAGATATTATATATGCTATATGCCATATCATTAATATTGGTTATCTGAGAATAGTTCCTTTCTATGTGTTCATCTACTTCTATGGCTTCCTCATTTGCAATCTCAAATTTGTTTTGCAACCTTGTAAAGCATGTGTCCTTAAATTGTTAAATGTTTTCTGTGTAAGTTCAACCTTACCAAGTCATTCTTAGTCAATAAGCCAAGTAAGAACAAATGGAGTTTCTAATAGGGTAAAGTGCAATTTGGCCCCTACAACTAGGTGAAATGGGCAATTTACATCGTAAACTTGAATAATAGGCAAAAACAACCTTAATGTATTGATAATGGGCAATATGGCCCTTACCGTCATATTTTCCATAAAAAAAGTAACATTTTTTCACTTGTTCATTTTTTTTCCCGAAATGCCCCTCACTGGACCGAACCGGACTAGATCGGTTTGGCTAATTCCACTCTGATTTTTTTTTTTTAAATCCTATTTCTTAGAAAAGAGAAGACAGAGGAATATAATTAAAAATAAAATAAAAAACCAAAGTGCAATAAGCCGAACCGGTCCGGTCCGGTTTGGTCCAGTGAGGGGCATTTCGAAAAAAAAAATGAACAGGTGAGAAAACATTACTTTTTAACAGAAATTATGACGGTAAAAGCCATATTGCATATTATCAATATATTAAGGTTGTTCTTGCCTATTATCCAAATTTACGATGTAAATTGCACATTTCACCTAGCTCCACATTTGGAATAATGAGATATGGGAATTTATCTTCCAAGGGATAGTTGATACTTGTAGTAACAATACAGTTTTTATTGGCACATATTAGTATTTAAGATTTTTTTTTTTTTTATGAGAAACAATGTTTATTGAGATGAAGAAATTACAAGAGAAGAGAGGGAAAGAACTCTTCTCGAACAGTGCTAAGGGTTTAGTATTTAAGATTCATCTCCTCTCATCTTGCATCTTCTTCATTTCCTTTGGGTTTTGACAAGTTGATTTGAGTATTTGTCGGATAAGTTATTTAGTCGTAATATTTTCTAAATTTATAGATACTCCTGCATTTTAACCATTTTTATGTCCTTCACAGAATGTGTAGGGCTCTTATGCCGGGTGATAATGAAGGCTTGAATGATGAGGCTATATGGGAGACTCTTCCTGTAAGGCACGACGTCATATTCAATCGTAGAACTTTGAATAGATTGCTCTAGTACATTTCTTCTAAACCCATTTGAGTTTCGTACATGTAAAGCCAAAAGTTCTTCCATTCTTCATCTGTAGATTATATTTGAATCAATAGTTTGCATAAAAACAGAGCTGCTTATACTTTATACTAAATTTCTTATCTTACCGCAACAAGTTATAATTACTTAAGAACAGTGATTTTGGTTGTCCTATTGATTTTTCAATCCTAATCTTCATCTCGTAGCACTTCTGGGTTGCAATTTCTATGGTCTTCTTTGTTGCTGCTACTATCTTCACCCTCCTAAAGCTTTGTGGTAAGATTTCTTTATTTTCTTAACTGTAAACTCTTTTCTACCTTATGCATACGTTAATTTTTCTCCCATTTTTATATTATTTTTAATAATCTATAATAATTATTCACTGATTAGCTGTATTGGATTTGATTTTCAAATCTTCAGGCGATGTTGGTGCCCTTGGTTGGTGGGACTTGTTTATAAATTTTGGGTAAATTAAATGATTTCTTTTCCGCATTATTAGTTAGCCTCTTATTGTTCAAGGTTTTGGAATAATGAAAAGTCTAATTCTTTTCAAAAATATTCTGATGCAGCATTGCTGAGTGCTTTGCATTTCTTGTCTGTACAAAGTGGTCTAATCCTATTATTCACAGAAATTCTAGCAGTGGAGAAGGAACTTCTTCTTCTATGATTATTAGATATCTTGACTGGGGCAGTGGTTTAATACTCTCCCCCCAGGAAGATGAACAACAAGATAGAATATGTGGCCTTCAAAACATTGGAGGCCATATAATGAAAGTTCCGATTATTGGCTTCCAAATCCTTCTTTGCATGCGCCTAGAGGTATCTATATTATGCACTAGGGTCATAATCATGGGCGTTGATTTATTTTTATTATTATTTTTATTTTTTAATTTCTATTGATGCATAAATTTCAGGGAACTCCAGCTAATGCTAAATATATACCACTCCCAGCTCTTTTTTCGCCTCTTTTTCTGCTGCAAGGTGCTGGTGTATTACTTTCAGCATCAATATTGGTGGAGAGGATTGTTCTTCTCCGAGGAAGTGGATTTGGCACTGGGTTGTATTTCAGATTTTCTTCAAAAGCCAATGAATGTTTTGAGTTCTTTCATCGTGGATCAAGGTTTAAAACTCTCTCTAGGATCTATGCCTTAATTTGATCTAACCGACTGCAATGGTGAAAGATGGATTATTATTAGGCTTGAGACATATCAAATGCCTCTCTTTCCTTCTTTTATTAAATAGATCTCACTTTGACTTGTGAAAAATAGGCTTTTGGGTTGGTGGTCAATTGAAGAAGGAAATCGTGAGGAAATGGCCCGATTATTTCACGAAGCAACATCTGGGTTAGTACGGTTATGCTTCTTTTGAAGGTTACACTGTCAGAGTTATACATATATGATATTTTTGTCGTCCTTTTTCCAGTTTATTTGCGAATGAGAGTTTTCATTTAAAACTGATTTATATGATGTATCATCTAGTCTTTTAGTGTTACAAAGTTGGCTTAAGAAAACAACTTATGCGAATATAGATGCGCCTGGGAGGTTCGGTAGAACTTACAGCCAAAGGAGTATGTTGTCTAATTAAAGGCTGGTGGTATTTTTGTGTTTTTGCACTGCTACGGTAGTGGGCCGGGGTAGTAGGTTGTGTCTATTATTTGATTTGTGAGGACCATGGGTAGGATATGTGTTGTTACTTTTCTCTTGTGGGTATTGATCATTTTGTGTAAACTCTGTTTAGAGGTTTAGCCGAGTCTGTGGAGATTCCGGACTTGTGGAGGTTTCTTGGTTCTGTTTCGGGTTTGTTTCATTTCTAATCAGTTCATTGAGTTTAATCTCTGTCGACTTGTGACAGGTATAATACGTTCTCTGGTTATCCTCCTGAGATTGTCAAAAAAATGACCAAGAAAGATCTTGCTGAGGAGGTGATCTTTCTTACACCATAATCCTGGTTTAGATACCATTCTTTTTACCGCCAACTTTAATTTAATTTTGAATTTTATTTTAACTATTTCGTGAAATTATTTTCATTTTTCGAGGAATTAAATGTATTTTGTCTCTCAGGTCTGGAGGCTTCAAGCTGCACTCGGCGAGCAGACTGAAATCACGAAATACAGTCATCAGGAGTACGAAAGACTTCAGACTGTATGGGCATATTCGTATAATCATTGTTTTTATAATCATTGTCTTTAAGATGCCTAAACTGGGTAGTGACATTTGACAGGAGAAAGTGTTATGTCGAGTTTGCTTCGAGAGAGAGATCAGCGTTGTCCTTCTTCCGTGTAGGCATCGAATACTTTGCAGGTAAAAACACCATCAATCCAAGTCTTCTTAACAGACGCATTCGTAGTTGTTTGCGAAGAACAATGTTTAATTGTTATTCTTTTGCTTTAACCATTGCAGTATGTGCTCGGCCAAGTGTAAAAAATGTCCGATTTGCCGAGTCTCTATCGAGGAGCTTTTACCTGTATATGACGTTTAGACTTTTGACTCGTAATACCCGGAATCGAAGATGGTAGTGGCGGTTTTCGTTTTCCTTCTCTGGTTAACATAAAAGATGGCAAATTGGATGATGAAATTGGAGTCAGCCTTTGATTACACACTATGTAGATTGGAAGTAACGAAAGCAGATGATGTTTAACTTGACATAGCTCTAGATACGTGTTTTTTTTTTTTTTGTGTTTTGAAGTGTAAATCACTGAGCCTCACTTGAAACATTGTTTATAGAATTACTTGAAATTGTCGAACTGTTTTATTAGTTTGTCGGAATCTTTGCTGTTTGAGGAACTGATTATGGGTTTGGTTGTAAGCTGGTCTCAGCCGGCGAGGATCTTCTCCCATTATTTCTCCTCCCTGGACTCTCCTTTAAATCTACACCTTTCATTTTTTTAATCGAATGGTCAATTAATATCGAACATATTGAACATTGATCGGTACAATTAATGTTATAAATAAATTATTTATAATTCATTACAATAATTATATTTTAATTACACCAATAATTATTTGTTACGTCAATAAATATTAAAAAAATAAAATAAAAAGTAAACGTAGCATTATTCATAAATTCTGCGCATGAATAGGTAAACTAAATGTCGTTTATTTTTTGTGCAAAACCGACCAGAACCGGATCAAATATGTCGGTCTGGTCCGGTTCTTTGGTCCGGGTCGATTTTGCTCACCCTTACTTAACGGGGATTGGTAGAGTGAACCACCAAAGTTTAGGTATTGTTGTATCTAAATAGTAACTAGGTAAATGTAGCCAGCGACAAGAGCCACACATGGACGTTAGGGTCTTTGGTCATAAAGAGTAATTCACTTTTGACCTAGACCGACCGACCCAACAACTTCTAACAGTTTCTGTAATTTTTGTGGGTCTAGTTTTGCCAATTACCAGAATTCAGAAATTACTCAAAAATTTTGAGTTCCCATGGCTGTGTAATCATTTGAGTTAATTGTCCGTCCCCCACATTTCTCTGTATTAAATTTACACCCTAAATTCGTTGTGTTCTTATTTTCCCTTTGATTTCGGCAAACCTCCTCTTGTGTTCTTGCTGTTGCAGAGATTGCCGAGCTTTTGGAAAGCCTCTCTCTTTCAAGTGTTCAATCTATTTCCTTCGATTTCTGCATATAGGCTTCTTCTTTGATCAATTGCTTTCCGATTATTCTCGATCCAGATTGGTTCGGGCTGGGGTTTCTGGGGTCTTATATTCTGGTAAAAGTTATTGGAACCCTATAGTATGATTTTGTTCTTATTATCAGGTCGCCCATTGTTCGGCTCTCCAGAATATGTAGTTAAACAGGAAAAAAGTGATTTTATTTGAAGAAATCTGATTAACTGCTAAATCTATTGGTGGAATTTGTCTCACGAGCAGATGTTTTAGCTTTCTATGCGTTAATAACGATTGGGAGATTCACTTTGTTTCCTTTCGTACCTTATTTCCGTATTTCAAGCTTGCTCCCAACTGGCACTTTCCAAACCCACATAGAGTTCCCTATTTTAGTTGCATTTGATGGACGGAACTGTGTATGATTCTGGACTTGTTGTCTTAAGGGATTATTATGTGTTTTCGTAAGTGTTTAGTTGGAGGAATTTGAGAAAATTTATCAAGGAAAGTTCACATCTTACTTGCTACAAATGAAAATTTCAGCAATTTCATATTGGAATGGCTAAAGAATCCGGAGAATGGCATTAGGATCAGAAAGACTTGGTTTTAAAGTTTTTAAAAATGAGCAGATCTCCTTCTTTCTTGGTGAAGTCAGATCAAACTCCGACTCTTCACTCTGAATCTCTGCATAACTGGGTTGTAGCTTTTTGTATAATTAGATTTGATCTCAAACAGGGTCAGCTGATTGAAGAGTGCTATCCATCAGGCTGCGTAACACAAGATGAGGAACTTGAAATTGCATTCAGTTCATTCCCAGATTCTGTTTCCCAGCATCAGAACCGCTCTAGCATTCATGATTGCATCTTCTTTTTCCGGTTCCGGAGGCGGGAGAACTCTGATGCCAGCAATGTCTCATCAAACAAAATTAATGAAGGGGATGAGGAGATATCTTCCATTTCCACCGACTCAAAAGGTCTTGGCAATATATCTGGTATTTCTAAATATATGTACGGTTATGTATTTAACCGGCAGAGACACGACGAGAGACTAAGGAGAGGTGGAGAGCAGAAATCTGTGGTAATTTTATCCCATAATCCTTACTCAAGTGTATTTAGACCTTTGCTTCAAATTCTGGGTCCTTTATATTTTGACATTGGAAGAAATGCTCTTGAACATATTGCTGCTTATGTATCGACATGGCCTTCTCCAGTCCCTGGTAAGTCAATGGAGCTTCCAATTGGGAATGCAGTCCTCAAAGTGAATTTGCCACCAGCTTATAGTTTACCAGTGGAAAGTGACACATTCCTGGAAGATTCTTTGCCTTCTATAGCTCCTTTACTGCCCAGTAATATATCTGTGCCTCTCGGTCTTTTCCACGAGGCAGATCTTTTTGGTTCATTTCGAGGCCTTTTATTGCAACTCTGGGAGTTGTGGGAGCTGTTACTTATTGGGGAGCCAATTCTCGTTATTGCTCCAACGCCTCCGCAGTGTTGTGAGGCTGTAGCTGGCCTTGTTAGTTTGGTTGCTCCTCTACTTTATAGTGTTGATTATCGGCCTTATTTCACCATCCACGACCCTGAGTTTGCGCACTTGAATTCGCTTCGTGAAGGAGATATTTTTCCTTCTATGGTTTTGGGTGTGACAAACCTCTTCTTTCTTAAAGCTCTTCGGAATATTCCCCATGTTGTTTCGGTTGGAAGTCCTGCTGCTAATTCAAATCGAGCCGCCATCACTTCCAAAACAATAACCGGAAGAGTTTCTGGTAGTCCTGAATTGCCCGGTCTTCAAAAACTTTCGTTGAAGAAGTTTTCCCCTTCGAGCTTTCTAAATGCAATGAAAATGAGGAGAGATGGGCCCCTTTGCCTCATGACGGAACACAGGGAAGCCCTTTGGAGCACATATGCTGCAACAACAAAACCTGACACTTCTATCTTGAATAGGCTTATTGATGCTGGGATGTCACCGAGGGTTGAGGAGTCAATGTCGGTTGTTAATAACGAGATATTACGAAGACATTTTTTGGAACTAACGACCAACTTTTTGGCACCCTTTGGCCCATATTTTAGGACTATCACCCCAACTGAAGGATCTTCTCCATTTGAGGATCCTCCTTCTCTCCCCCCATTTAGTGCTGATGAATTTATTGCAACCTTATCTATGAGGGGCCCGGGGAAGTTTTTATCAAAGAGGATGAAATCGAACTGGCTGGATCTTTATAGGTATCAAATGGTGAATTGTACAGTAGTAAAGAAAATTTAATCCTCATTCTACTTTTGTGATTAAGATGTTTTTATTTTGCTTTTCAGGCGGTTTCTCAATGGACCCAATTTTATGCCGTGGTTCAAGAGAAGGGCTGCTGTTGCTGAACAAGAACAACTTAAAGTCTGGAAGCAGGCTAGAATGAATGCTGACATACAGCAGATGACATCGAAAATGTCTGAATTGGAAATCGTTGATTTCTTCAATGCTGTCGAACGGCATCTTCTCAAAGAAATACAGGTTACTTTTTGCAAATTGAATTATATTCTAGGTTCAATTCACATGCCCATTTCACTTCCCACTTCCTCATTTACCCAAATTTTGCTTCACGGAAGAAAGTAAATTCAAATAACACATTCCCCCGCACACACATTATATACGGATATGTTATTCTTTTTCATCCCCGCTCATGGATTAATAATTTTTAGTTTTCAAATAAAATAACATGATCATACCAATGCTATCTTCAGCTGCAGCTATCTGGAAAGGATAGTAAAGATTCTGTGATGACATTCCAAAAACTGAAGTCTGATTTACACTCGGTTTTTAGTGTTCTTCCTAAGGATATGCAGCAACTCCTACTCCTCAACCCACAAAGGGCAGCCCTTCTACAAGGAAGTCCTGAGCTGGCAAAGCTTCTCGGCCACTCACTCGTACAAGTTGGTGTCGTTTCTTCCATTTTGCCTGTATAAATACTGATAAATGAGCAATTCTGATATGGGTTTTAAATTATTCGTTAGAGGTCCGAACAAGATTCCATTTGAGATGGTTAAAATATATTTAGATCTTAAATTATTATTAATCTATGAGCTAATAATTTTTTATTGGTTTAAATTTTTGATTGGTTGAATGAATTGAAATTTCTGTCTGTCTGATTTAGTCAAAAATCGAGAAACTTATGTTAACTAAATCTACATCGATGAATTTGAAATCGATGGCCGTGATTTAGACAGTGAAGGAAAGTAGGGTACTAGTTAGAGCGAAAAACTCTTCGTTCCGCTGATGAAAGTAGATATGAATGATTTGTGCCTCCATACTAGCTGCATCTGCAGAGATCATCTGAGTGTACTTGTTGTAGGTACTTTACAAGTCTTACTCATGATGATCAGTTCATGTTTTCTCATCTGAGCAAATTCTGATATGGGTTCTAAATTATTTGTTAAGATTGTCTAGAGTTGGCCTGGTTCAATCCGACCTTGGCCTTAAAAACTATTAAAATAATAGTTAAGCCATACCAAGATAAATGTCCAATGTGGAGGCTGACCACTACCCAACAACTTATTTAAGTTTTAGCATCTATAATCATTTATATTCAAATTGTTTGTGTACGTGAAATCTCGTCATGTGAAGGCAAAAATAATTCAAATGTGAAGGCCCAGTCTATACTAATGGGAGTGTACAACTCCATATCGCTTAGCAGAGTGAAAAATATAATTTATAAATAGGGTTTCTCTTCTTATTTAGTACGACGCGTTTTGGGCTAATTCCAATAATAAATTTATGCGGACTTTGCTTTAAAACAGACAATATTGTATTTAATGGGATTTTGTGTAACGATATTTTGTTTCTAGTAAGATATTGTTCGTTTTGTAACGATATGAGATTTACCTTTACTCGGCTCCGGGATTTGCCTATACTCGGGCTTAGATCCCCGAGGTTTGCTTTGCAAACCGAGGTTTACTCTGCAATCGTACTTCGAAGTTCTAATGGGATCCGGTGCAATTGTGCTACAAAACGCATCATACTTTCTAAAGGAGACATCATTTACATATGTTTCATTTCCATCTTCTCCCCAAACGATATGAGATTGCGCCCAACCACCCCCTCTCCTATCTTCACACTTTGTTGTTTTAAAAGATGGTGTTGTCATTTGAAAAGGCCAAGTTTTCATTAAGTAAGAGGTCTCCTTCTTCACCTAAAAACTCTCATCTTTTTAACAACATATTGTTCCGAAAAATAAAATGCATGAATTTAGAAGACACAGAAAAAGTGTGTTATGGTCCATAATTATTGCAAATATGCAATCAATGTTGATTATTTTTTAGTTAAAAATCATTTCTAAAAAGTGGGCCACAACACAATCTTATCCTCTAATATAAAAAGCCAAAAAATGCCATGTTAGAATCGACTCTCGAAGAAGGCATTGCTTCAATTCTTTTATTTCTTTTAAATTTTCTTTTAAACGATGCAATTTAATTAATCATCATGAAATACTCACAGATTTAAACGATAGTCTCGTATAAATAATTGATTTCAAATAAATTTTTAAAATTTCAATAGGAGAAAAAGAGATGCCATGAATTGTGACATCCAAGATTTGTTACACTAGATCCCATGGAACTATGGGCTACGTATAATTTAAAACATTATTGATCTAGATTTTTTCCCACACACCC
>CM039513.1:41113946-41199035 GCA_022432975.1 Begonia masoniana | reverse complement strand
CTCTCTCCACACAACCCTCGCCCAACATTTTTAATAAAGGTTGCCTGCATCGACAGATGCTTAGTTGCCCTCTGCATCAAAAGGTGCCTTAGTTTGCACGCACCCACAAAGATGCCTTATTGTTTAAAACTGCCTACCAGCCAACCATGCAACACAACCAACAATGCAACTCAACAACACGACTTCTCACACTTCATCGAAGCGTTCGTAGACCTCTCATAACATCGAAGCGTTCACGGAACCTTCTGCTTAACATCGAGCATTCCCAGAACTTCGCGTCCCACGAAACTGTCACGGAACCTTCTACTTACATCGAAGCCGTTCACTGAACCTTCCTGCTTACCCGAAGCGTTCACGGAACCTTCTGCTTAACATCGCAGCTTTCCCAACCTTCTGCTTAACATCGAAGCGTTCCCGAAACTTATGCTTAACATCTTACATTCCACTCCCACATTTGCACAAAGTTCAATTTTTTTTTTTTATGACATCCATGGAAGAGCAAATGAAAGAAAGGAAGCAAGAGAATGAGACTAATCAAGATGGAAAGCTTTAAAGCCATGGAAGATCAGAGAGAAGAAGGGTTTCTGCATAGAGAGAAAACAGAGAGAGAAGTTTAGAGAGAGAAAGTGAAGAAGAAAACTTGTCTGCTTAGAAAATGAACAAAGTTTAGCTTAAGAAATGTTCATGGTAATGTGTGCTTGCTTCAAGGAGACTCTCTCTCTCTCTCTGTCTCTCTCTCTCTCTAACTGGGAGAAGATGAAGATTGAAAAGGCCTGAGGATGCGGAGAAGGAGAGGAGACATGGCGACCATTCTTCTTCCAATGGAAGTTCCTTTCCGTTTAAGCAACAACTATCCATTAAAACAAGACTTTGAAAACACTGACAAGGAAGAGAAGATGATTTTATCAATACGCAACATTTTAATTAATTAACTACTTAATTCTGCTTTGACTTTCTTAGTTTTCTCAAATACTATCAAAACACAGCTTGTTGAGTTAAACAATAATGCATGCATTGTTCACATTTTCAACTCTCTCTCTCTCTCTCTCTCTCCTTCCTCAAAACATGCAAATAATTGAAATTTAGACCAATATATTTCTATTTACCCAGGTCAACTTCAGCCTGGACCCTAGTTATTTAATGAGTAATTTAAAAAATAAATAAGCTAGTCATATTTCTTGTCCAACGTGTTAAAAGTTTGCCACGTGAAGGGCTGAGATGGCCCGTCTTATCGACAATGGATTCCTCATTTTTTTTAATTGCAAATCATAGAGAAATAATTATTAAAATCTGCCAACCATCTTATCGACAATGGATTCCGTAACCATGACGCTGCCACGGCCACATATGCGCCCACTCTCCAACTTTGTGTGTCATGGCACCAAACACCTTGGTGCTCAGACATGCGTCGTCATCTCGACATCCACCTTTTTAACGTTGTGGCTAAATAAATCTAGCACAATTGCAAAATCTAAAAACTGTTTTTAACATCACAACTTTGTTCTTCAAGGTCCTCGTGCCGTCGACACTCGGTCCCTTCGATTATTTTTATTTTTTAATCTTGGGTTTCTTTCGATTTTTTAACACCACACGAACTTATATTACGTTTTCTTCATGCAACAATTACGATTTTGTACACTTCAATTAACAATGTTTATCCAAAAAAATCAAGCTTTTGAATTGATTCCAATAAAACTAGGTTAAATTTAGACTCACAAATATCCTTCAACTTCTTGGTAGACTAATTCTCTCAAATTGTTGATCCTTTAGTTTCAACGAATTTTTCAAATTTATGCCTCCAAATTGTCAAGGAATGAAATTAATATGGTGTAGAATCGAACTTACACTCAAGAAATTTTGAATAATTGGTACGCTTCAAAATTTAAGAGTAAATATCAAAATGGACCTTAAAATAATAAAATATTTTTCAACTGATATTTTAAACTTTTAATTTTATCAATTAACACCTCACACTTCTTTGAGGTGTTAACAATAAATATTTCGTTGTTATTGTTTCCATTAACTACGTTAATAAATTTTAAAAATGATTATTTTGTCCCTCAAATATTTTTATTGATTATATTTAAAAATAATAATTTATTAATGAATGTTTTGTTTGTTATTGATTTTAGGGTAATTATCGATTTTAATCTTATACTATGCACTTTATTTCCGTTAGCTCTTTGTACTAAAAAAATGGTCAAACTAAACCCTGTCTTTTGATTATGTTATCAGTTTTGACATTCTATCAACAATTTTGTTAAACCCTCATTTAAAAAACTACCAAACGATATTGTATTCACTTGAAATTTTTACCACATGTTCATACTTAATGAGAAGATAATTTAAAAATTTTCGTGATTTTTTAACATATGTACAATTTATTGTAATTTTATTTTAGTATTTTATAAAAATATTATAATAAATCATACAGATTTTAGAAAATCACGAAAAGTTTTCGATTATCTATCAATGATATGGTGAATATGTGAAATTATTTTTAAATAAATCAAATATCTTTTGGTATTTTTTTAAAATTAATCTCAATTTCTTCTTTACTTTATAAATTAATTTTTAAAAAAATACCAAACAAAATTGGATTTATTTGAAAATTTTTTCACATGTTCATCATATCATGGGTAGATAATAAAAATATTTTCGTGATTTTCTAAAACTGATATGATTTATTATAATATTTTTATAAATTATTAAAATAAAATTACAATAAACAGTGAACATGTGCTCAACGCCTTACGTCGCAACCCACCCCTAATTCGCACTTCGCAGTCGTCGCAACACCATCTGCTCTTCACAAATCATGGCCTCTTCTTATATCGAAAGAAATGGCCTCGTCGCAAATCTGCAGAAAGCGTTTCTTCCATTTCTAGAAAGAGCTAAAAAAAAAAAGAATCTTTACACGTTGAAATGAGCAAGGCTGACGTTTGTGAGGGGGGGGGGGACATTCCATTTTTCCAGAATACGGAAGCAACGTTTTCAGCAGATTATTCGACGAAGAAAGCGCCGAATCGAGAGACAAATAGCCGCGGCTGGCTGCTTGAACAAACATTCGAGTATTATATTGGTTCCGGCTCCGGCTCCGGCTCCGCCTCTGAAACCCACGGTTGCGGCTACGGATCCATTGAACCGTGGGTGACGCCGGTTCTGGGTGGAACGGGACTGTGCCCACCCGGTAAATGTAGGGGTGAGCAAAAACCGGTCCGGTTTTGAAGAAAATTAAAACCAAAATAATAAAATTCGGTTTTTAATTTTTAAGACCGGGACTGTTTTGATTTTTTTAAAGACCGGACCAGAACCAGAACCGAATTTCGGTTCCGGTTCTAATCCGGTTCCGGTTTTCCCATTTTTTTTTTTAATTAAAAAAATTCTCTCTATTTTGTATTCTAATTATCTGTCAAATACAATAATCGCTCCCCCCTTTCATCATGAAGATCAATCATAATCCATTGTTATTCTGAGAATCGACGCAGAATTCGGAATTGAAACCAAAGCTAATAAAGACCAATTTAGTTTAAGCGAACTACGGAGAAAACCCAAAAAATTGGCCGCAAAATTGTCCCCCAAAAGTTACAATGGTACAAAGAAATGAAAGAAAGAATCGAGTCAAAAAGGTATTTACCTTGAGCTTAAAAGAGAGAGGCGGCAGAATGAGAGTGCCCTTCTTCTGAAGCACTTTACCGATGTTATTACCAGCGGTGGCAGCCAACGTCAAACAGATCGATTCCCACATTTCCTGTCAAAAAAAAAATCAACAAATACAGAAAGAAGAGTTGCAGATTCAAAATATTGTTCTCAGATCTCACGCTAAGACTGAGCCCCATCAATTACCAGAAGACGATGATTAAACGCGAGAGAAAAGGCAGCGTCTTTCAATATTGATTGATCTTGAGCGTGGCAGAGGAACTGGCTCTGAATTAAGAAAGGAAGCTCCTAGCCTGGCCCCTTTCTTAAGAAAGTAGAGCAAGAAAAAACCTTTTCCATTTCTTTGCGACTGCGGTTTGCGAGTGCGATTGCGGTCTGCGAGTGCAACTGTGCGAGAGAGAGGCGGAGCAGAGCGTTAGGGCTTAGGCCAGGGTAGTGAATACTGAAAGTCTGAAACTGAATACTCTATTAAATCAATAAATCCGGTTCTGGGTAAAAATTCGGTTTTGCATTATTTATCCCGAAAACCAAACCGAATTTTTCGGTTCTTCTTAAAAAAAACCAGAACTGGATTATTAATTTGCAAAACCGACCAAAACTGGACCAAATTTTCGGTTCCAGTCCGATTCTTCGGTCCAATCCGGTTTTTGCTCACCCCTAGGTAAATGTTCATTTTTTACATCTCAAATCAAAATACACTCTCATAATCCAATGAAATTTGTCACAGTTTTAATTGACTGATCTAATTCTTCCCTTTTGTGAATTCCCTCTTTCGGTTTACTATTCATTCCAACTGCTCTCACTTTCCTGGAAAAATAGATTTAAGAAGAGAAGATACACACACACGTATACATATATTGACCTCGGGACACCAAGAGATTGCCCATTAGATTTAAAAGCATCATAATGTATAACCTGCCCCATTATCGTGGCAAATGTGACATTAATTTATACAAATTTAATTTAGTAACTTACCTTAAATTTTCAAATTCTAAAATTAAATTGCGGGTTTCACAACAAGTCCAAATTTGTCTGGTGAACTACCCATTTCTGTTTTCAATTCAATGGTTAGCCTGAAATTGCTTTCTCTCTCTGACAATAAATTTTCCAGCCTGCTGCCGGATTCTCTTACTAATCTCACCGGGATCTGAGTTTGAATAATTCATCGCATTTCTCCATTCAACAACTGCTTGGGAAAAATTTTTAGGTTCTAAATTAGAAGAAATAGTCAAACAATAGGATCTGTACTTAGAAGAATTTTGTCAAACAATATCTGACTGGGCGATTTGAAGAAATAACAGAATCATTCTCAGTAAAAGACTGAGACAATTGATGATGAGAAATCATATGTAGAGGAATGAAAAGGGCCTCAAACATCTAAATCAATCAGATTGAAAATATCATCAGATATATGACCATGATTGAGCAAGGAAGAGATAGAGTAAGTGAGCTAACTGATATGAGATTCAAACGAAAGTCAAGAACAAAAAGAACATTTTGCAACAAAATATTGCTACTAATCTGAACATTACGAAGTGAAAGAATTTTTTTTTTTGATGAGAACATACATGATGCGTAGCTCCCGTATCAAGTATCCAAACAGTATTTGATGATTTAAGGCTATAGGACATGTGATTACCTGTAAAATTGAAGGTACTCGGAATAGCAGCAGACAATTTTGATGGAAGAACTTGATTCGTGTTGAAGTTTAAAACTCAAGAATGCAATCCACTTTTGACACTGATCAGCACTAAGATCAGGAACTTGATCTGATTTTTTACTTGGAGATTTCAGATCTAAATCAGCATCCACATTATCGACAGAACTCAAATTGATTGCTGGTTTATTTTTATGTTTGAATTCTGGAGAATAGCCATGTATTTTATAACATTTCTCAACTGTATGCCCGGTGAACTTACAGTGAGCACAAATGGTTTATCTCTTTTTCCTTTTCCATAGTGATTTGAAGGTTGTGAAGAGGAATTAAATGCTATTGCTTCTGATTGTGTGTTTCTAGTTCCAATTTGACGCTGCCGTTCTTCTTGAATCACTAATGAAAATGATAGTAATCAAACGATAACGAGAAAAAGAAAAATAGAATGTGTAACACCAGATTTACGTGAAAAATCCTTTCGGGAAAAAATCACGGGCAGAGGAATGAATCTAGTAGGAAGATCGAAGATACAACTGTGACGACCCCAACCCAGTCAGGTCTGCCACAGACTTGCCGTGACGTAATCTTAACTTAAACCCTCCTAAGTTTACATTTTTTTTTTTTTTTTTACCCTAGCTCTAAATCAAAGTCTAAGTCGATCAAACCGTCGTGAAATCAATTAAGAAAAGTAATATAAAGAGCAAACGATAAGTAGCACGCGGAGGAAGGGCAGAATCGCCCATTTACACTCAGCCGATCGATTGCCCTCGCCAATAACACAGCCGATCGATCGGCTAGCGCTCTGGAAAACCAGAGTGCTTAGCAAAACCAAGAGCCGATTGATCGGCCCCTTTTGGCCGATCGATCGACTAGCGCTCTGGAAAGCCAGAGCGCTTAGCCATAGTTGCCGATCGATCGCTCCTTGTGGCGATCGATCGGCAACCTCTCTGGAATCTGAATTCTAGAGAGTTGCCTCAATTCACTCTCACCTATTTTTTTTAACACTTAACACTTAACACCTAACATACACAATTAACAACCATTTCACCTTTCTCTTCATAAACCACACCTTCACGTAACAACTCCTCTATCATCATACATTCATTAATTCACAAATTCTCAAAAACATTACCCAGAGTATGGTCTAAACATAACCAAGACACGACATAAATCACGGAAACGGACTGCATGAATCGCTCTAAAAACCGAGCGGATCCTTACAGGTTTAAAGTACCTAAAATCATCATAAACAATCCAACGTAATCCATAACACTAATGTTAAACTTAAACGCGAAATTTCCTAAAATATCTCCAAAACAAATACGTTTTTCAAATCATCAAAAATACATAACTCCAAGCCAATATCCACTATAAAATCTCCAAAATATTAAACTTCTCTATACACCCTAAAATCCTTCAAATATCCAATGTTCATCTAATTCACATCTAATTACCACAAAACGACCTGGAGCACACCCACAGGTCATCCAGCCTAGCCAAAATACGTTCCATCGCCACGAGTCCTATCCATCAACCGTCTATGCTTGACCATCGAGAAGAGGCTCCTCACCTCCGATCTCTTCACCTACATCATACAACATAAACATTAAGCCTAATGCTTAGCAAGGGAATGCACTATTAATAACATATGCATGAATGTATGACTTTCGTAAAAACATGTTCATTTACTTGTTCGTATTCTTTTTACTTGACATGAATTATATTGGGGAGTAGGCAAGTGCGTGTACATGGTCCTCGCGGATAGTATTCATGATCCATTATGGACAGTGATCATGGTCCTAACGGATGGTTTTGTTGTCATGGTCATACCGCCCCAACCAATTTAATCATTACTTACATTTCAATTTCATGCATGTAAAACATTTCGTATGTCATTTGAGCAAACATGATGCATGAGGAATTTACGCATAACATACCATCAAACAATTTATGATCGTACATGAACATACTTTACTCTTAGTGAACTTAACAAACAACTAATAACTAACATCCTAGGCTACCCGACTCATTAAACACCATAATCAGAAAACCATCATCAAAACACAAAAGCTTAGCATTAACACGATGTAGAGCCTTAAGGGCCGAAAACCTAGCACCCATTTACCTGGCGTCCTTAGCAATGCCGAGCACCGTCTGAAAGTCGTGTCCACCTAAGGCATTTCATAAATAAAGGCATTAAAACCGATACTAAATAAACGATCTCCAAAGCCAAATGTAACTCCTAACTAAGGCAATTTTCCTAAAACTATAGTTTTCGTCATTCAGGCATTTCATCGAGCACATTGTGCTCACAATTTATAAAACTCCATTAATGGCTTTTCTTTAAACTCCAACAACCGAAAATCAACTCTAACAATCACCCAAATACTATTAATCTATTTAATCTACCTAAATAACAACAAACTCATCATCAATGGGCATTAATATTCTTAAACTATCGATTTCTAACAAAACTTACGATTTCTCAACCTTAAATCAAAAATTCCCTAACCGAAATCAACTATAAAACGGAAACCAAGCACTTGGGTTAGTAGAGTCTTACCTAGAACGTCTAATGGGGAAGAAAAATTAAAGAAGAAATCGCCCAGGAAGGAAGGATGATCGGCCCATTGGAGAATCATGAGAGGGAGAGAAAATGGCTAAGGGAGGGGGGATTTACGTAGCTGGAGAGGAAATGAGAGAGAGGGGGGGGGGGGGGGGGGGGGGGGGGTATTTTGGTTTATATTAAAAATTGATCTACAAAATTATAAGTTTGCCCCTCCTATTTAACTCTTCACTTAATTCGTTATTTAGTCTATCGATTTGGTTTCTCCAAAATTCTTTTATTTTTCCAAATATTCTAACTTATTCCTAGGGTTCTAACGAAACTCTCCGTTTGCAAAACGGACTTAATTTACTATTTTTACGACTTAAAACTCTATAGGCAGAAAACTGAAACTCGGCGTTACGCTATCAATTTGGATTTCTAAAAATTTATCTATTCCACTAAAAATCCTCATAAATTCCTAGTGCCCCAATAAAACATCTCGCTCACAAAACGTACCTATATTTCTCATTTACGAAAATACCCCTAGAGCGAAAACCGAAAAACCTGGGGGTTACAACAACTGCAGGTTTTGCTGCTCTATATTACAAGTATTTATAGAGAAACAAAACCTAATAAGATTATGGGCCCAACTCGGCCCAACTAGAATTCGGATCACCCAAATTCTAACAATCTCCACCTTGACACGAATTCCACCTGAGAGATCTAACGGGCTACTCGGCCCAACTCAAAGCGAATCCAGGACACTAAACTCTGACAATCTCCACCTTCAAAGAAATTCCGGTGCAAGGAAACAAATCTTCCAAAAAACTTCCTCTCTTCATTGTTCGACAACGGTGACAGTGGGTAACCCTTTCACCTTAGGGTCTTCTCATCTCTTCACTGTTCGGCAATACGACAGTGGCTAACCCTTCCACTTGAGGGTTTTCTCTTTTTCATCACTGCTCGATAACGACACAGTGGCTAACCCTTTTCACCTGAGGGTTTTCTCATTTTCATCACTGCTCGATAACGACAACAGTGACTAACTCTTTCACCTTAGGATTTTCTCTCTTTTTTTTTTTTTTTTTTTCCGTAGCAGTTGAAGAACAAAGGCCTTGCAGAAAAACTGAGGGCAACGTGCAGCGTGTTGTGGAGTGAAAAAACTGGAGGAATTTGTAGAAAACTGGGACTTCGTTTTCACACAATCACCAAACCACCTCTTTAATTTGACTGACAAGCTGTCAACTCCAAATCGGATTTTTATTACTCTCATTCCTCTTCCTGGTTTTGTCTTCACTACCTCCAATGTAACACCCGAGATTATTTTTTTTTAAGAAGGAAAAATTGGAGAAAATAAAATGATAAGGTAATTGTTTAATAAATAGGTTATTTTAATTAGTTTAAAAGAAAAGTGAAGTTTCTAATTTAAGTGAAATTAAGCCGGAGGTTATAGTTTAAGAACGAGATTAATGAAATTCGAAATGGTCGAAAACACAGAAGGGCAGAACGGTAAATGAGGATTAATTAACAGTTAGTTTTATTATTATTATTAGTATTATTATTATTAAATTAAATTAAAAAAAATAAATAATAAAACAGAATGGCCGAAGCCATTCTGTTCGAGTGACGAGCGCGAAGAACAGGGGAGAGGGGGAGCGACGGGAGGCGACGCTCTCCGACCAAAACCGACTGCGATTTCTGCCGTTCTCCGGCCAGACGACGGCGACGAGCTGGGTCCGACTCTCTTCGCGCACGAACCGCCTGGTAAGACTCAGTTTTCCCCTGTTTTGGTTCGGTTTTCACCCTGTTTCGGGTCTGTTCAGGGTCGGCGGTGATGAGCCGGTTTTGGCTCCGATCACCGACTGTTTTTGGTCACCTCCGGCGTGGGTTTGCCGACCCTTGGTCCGGCTTTGGTCGCCTGGCCGTGATGACCCCGATTTGGGCTAAAAACAGTGAAGCCGATTTAGGGCATTTCGGGTTTTGTGTGTGTAGCTCAGGATTTTTGGTTAGTTTATACTAATTAAGGGTATATGAGGTTGATTGGTGAGGAAATGAGGGAGAATTGAGGGAAAATTGGAAAAGGAAAATTTCCGGGTTAAGGGGCAGTTCGGGTTTTGGGAGTTTTGACCTAGCTAGGGTCGGTTGTTTTAAAATTCCTTTTAACAGGTTAAAATAGGTTATGAGAGGAGTATGTGGCCGCTGGAATCGTTCGATTCTGATATCCGACGCAAAAGTTACGCGCGTTTGAAGTTCGGGTCGGTTTTTACCGAACCCAAATTGGTGGCCCATTTAGTTAGGATTTAGTTGGATTAGGCTAGAAATAATAGTTTGAGAGTAAGTTGGTATATGTAGGCTTAATTTTAAAGAAGTTTGAATAGTTGTAGTTAGAGTTAGTTTAAATATTCTTTAGAAATGAATAGTGATGCTTAAGTGAATTTTGTGAATGTGATAGGTGATAAGTGTGTATTTTACACACTTATTTATACTCTTTATACTTGATTTGATAAGTTTATTCTTAAGTGTTTTGAAAGAATTTGATAAATTTTGTGAGTGTGCAGCAACTATAATTAGAACAGGAGGTGGATGGAAAAGAGGTAAAAAGTCAAAGATCAAGAGGAGAAAAGATGGAAAAAACAGTGAAGTTGAGACACCAAAATATGCAGAGATCGATCGCTGATCAATTTACAAAGATGGAAAGAGATTCGTTTTAATCCGAGCCGTCCACTTGAGGGCAGACCTAATCCCAGCCGTCGACCTAATTGAAAGAAAATAATAAAAACCTAACAGATCTAAGACGGGGGGGGCATTCAGATCCGGAGAAAATCCAGAGGCCGCGACTGAGAGCACCACCGAGCGAATTCTTCGACGAGGAGGGGCGATCATTCTTCATAGTTTTCTTTTCCTTTCTTTTTAATTTCACTATTTAATTATGCAACTCTTTATTATTATTGTTGTTTATTTTTATTCTAGCATGAACTAAAACGTTTGTTCTAGGGTTTCGACGTAACTTTTCTATGATTGTTTATTTTTCTTAATTCAATTAGTTAATTTTCTGTTTCTGTTCTGTGTTGAGTAATCTATTCTGAACGTAATGCTTAGGTTTGATTGATCACCAAAACTAAGAACTTTAGGGTTGATTCGGGATGCGAGAGCGGAGAATTTAACCGTGCACTGAATATTTTGCCTTAAAAAGGATCCTAGGCTAGAGATAGTTAGGACGTTTGAGTGGTAATATAATTTCTTGTTCCTAATGTATTCAATTAATTCTCAGGATTAGAGACCGAGAGGTGATAATTCGTTAGTTGAATAAGTTTATCTTTGCTCGAGAGAGATTGATAAATATTTTCGTGAAATTACCATCAACACATAGAAATAGGATTTAACTATTTGAATTAGGTCTGATAAATAGGATTAGCTAAGTGAAATCGGAACCCTAGATTTTCTCATCATATAATCTTACTTCTTTATTTTTAAATCTTTTATTTAAATTGCTGCTTAATTTTATTTGAATTATTATTTTAGTTTTAAAATCTAAATCACAAAAATTATTATTTCATTTCAAATTAAACTAAAATTTAGATACTCAATATTTAACATAATTATTCCTCGTGGGATCGACACTCGTACTTTTATATACACTTTATTACTTTTGCGACACGTGCACTTGCGTATACGATTTTTCGCAACAAGTTTTTGGCGCCGTTGCCGGGGAATAAATTTTGTTATTTGTGAATTATTTGATTTTAGTTTATATTTGAAATTTTATTTTTATTTATTTATTTATTGCTGCTACGCTTAAATTACTTTATTTGCACATTGCAGGTGCATGCGAAAATTAGGTACTGCCAACCTAATCCCTATCGATCTTGAAATTGAACGTACTTGTCGCCGAAATCGAAGGGAAACAAAACAAGCAATTATGGCAGAGGATCAAAACGCAGATATACCACAGAGGGTTGAAGTGGCAGAGGTCGAACGGCGAACTTTGCTCGATTATGTTATGCCATCCATGGACGGGATTCAATCAGCAATTCGGAAACCTGCTATCACGTGCAACAATTTTGAAATAAAGCCGGGAACCATACAAATGATCCAGCAGTATCAATTTTGTGGTCTGCCTAACGAGGATCCAAAAGATCATATTGCAAGCTTCGTTGAGGTCTGTGACACGTTTAAATATCATAATGTTTCTGATGATGCTGTTAGGCTTAGGTTGTTCCCCTTTACACTAAGAGATCGCGCTAAAAACTGGTTAAATTCCTTACCCCCGGATTCAATTACAACGTGGAATGAATTAGTTCAAAGATTCCTATCTAAATTCTTTCCCTTTGAAAAAATGGCAAAACTTCGCAACGAAATTAACAACTTTAATCAATTCGATGGCGAGACGGTCTACGAAGCATGGGGCCGATTCAAGGAACTTTTACGAAAATGCCCCCAGCATGGTCTACCACAATGGATGCAAATACAGACATTCTTCATCGGCCTCTCAAGTTCTACACGGACGCTTGTCAACTCAGCAGCTGGTGGATCACTATTATCTAAGACAGAAGTGGAGGCATTCAACCTGTTAGAGGAGTTATCACTCAATAATGATCAGTGCCCGGTTGAACGTCAGATTTTGAGGAGGCAGTCAAATACACCTGAAATGGAAGCAATAAAAGCACTGACTACACAAGTTGCATCTCTCACTCAGCACATCCAAGAAAATCAAGCTATAGTTAATGCCATCCATTCCCCGATCATACAATGTCAATGGTGTCAAGGGCCACATGCTAGTGAAAACTGTCAACAAGGGAACCTAATGGCTAGTGGCTCTTCTGCACAAGCCCAATATGTGGGAAACTACAATAGACCGACGCTACAAAATTCCGGTAACTACTATATTGGGGGGCACAACAATCATCCGAACTTCTCATGGAAGAACCCGAACAACGCCATACAGATGCCACAAGTTAATCAGCCGGGACCTCAGTTTCTAGAAAGAAAATCCAATCTAGAGGATTTAATTGCCAAGATGGGAGAACGCACTAGTAATATCATTGCCGAGATGGGGGAACATACTAATAAATTTATGGCTGAAACACGTACTACTCTGCAGAACCGATCAGCACAAATCAGAAGTTTAGAAACTCAAATGGGTCAGTTAGCCAATGCAATCAGTGGTCGACCTCAAGGTGTATTACCGAATTCTACAGAAATAAACCCCAGAGAACAATGCAATGCCATCACACTTAGGAGCGGAGCTGTGATTGAAAATTATACCGAAGAAAATAAGAAAGTGGTCGCACATGACGGAGTGCATTCGTCATCATCCGAGTCCACACCAGAGGATCAAAAGCTACAGGAAACTCCACCTCAGATTCCAAAGGAGATCATCCCCAAAGTCCCTTTTCCTCAACGATTGAAAAATGTGAAGATTGACAAGCAGTTTGGGAAATTTTTGGAAGTATTCAAGAAGCTCCACATTAATATTCCGTTTGCCGAAGCTTTGGAGCAGATGCCGCGTTATGCTAAATTTTTGAAAGATATTCTTTCCTACAAGCGCAAAATAGATGAGTGTGGTTTTATAGCTCTTACAGAAGAATGCAGTGCTATTATTCAGAAAAAGCTACCTCAAAAATTAAAAGATCCGGGAAGTTTTACTATACCGTGCGAGATTGGCAGTTCTGTATCTACCAGGGCATTATGTGATTTGGGTGCTAGTATAAATTTGATGCCGTTATCTATATTTCGTAAGCTGGGTATTGGTGAAGCAAAGCCCACAAGTGTAATTCTACAGATGGCCGATCGTTCTATAAAGCATCCTTATGGGGTGATTGAAGATGTCCTTGTCAAAGTCGACAAGTTTATTTTTCCCGCTGATTTCTTGATTCTCGATATGGACGAAGACCGAGGCATCCCGATAATATTAGGTCGACCATTTTTAGCAACAGGGGGTGCTGTAATTGATCTAAGAAAGGGAGAGCTTAAACTGCACGTACAAGATGAAGATGTCACATTCAAGGTGTATAAATCATTGGAGTGCCCAATAGAGGCTTCACGTCAACCAAACAATTTTCTTGAGTCTAATGGGAAGCAGTATGTTGAAAGTTTGGGGGAGTCGCCATTACGGGTCCTACCACATATAAAGAAACCACCCGACGACAACAAGCTTTTAGCGAATGAGAAGTTCACAAATGGGCAACGATTGACACCATATTAGGACGATACATTTCAACATGCAAAGCCAATCATATACCCCGACCCAACATGACAGAATATGGTGTCGGGCTGATGACGCTAAAACAAGCGCTTGGTGGGAGGCAACCCACCCAAGTATCCTTTTTATTTTTTATTTTTATTTTTATTTCATTTTATTAGTATTAAATTAAAAAAAAAAAAATAAAAAAATAAAAAAAATAAAAATAAAAATAAAAATAAAAATAATCATCTTTTATAACCCATTTGTTATTTATTTTTATTTTTTTGTTTTTATTTTATTTCTTATCATTATTATTATTATTACTATTTTTTTATTTATGTTTTAGTTTCTTAAGTCATTTTATTTTCTCTATTTTATTTATTTCTTGTCTTTTATTTTTACTTTTCTTTAAATAGGTTCCGATTAAGTCATTTTATTTTCTTTTTATCATTTACTTTTTTCTTCTTTCTTACTGTTATTTTTAATTTTCTTTAGTTTATTATTTTATTGTCTTTTTATTTATTTATTGTTTCTTTTATGTTATTTATTTTTCTGCTTTTAAATAGGGTCCAATTTAGTTATCTTAAATTCTGTTATTCATTTTATTATTTTATTTAATTTTAATTTTAATTTTTTTTTTGTTATGTTATTTATTATTTTCTTTTCTTTTTATCTTTCTTTTTCTTGTTCTAAGTAATTTTTATTTTAGATTAATTAGCCATTTATTTTCCTGTATTTATTTTTCCTTATAATTTTTATTTTCTTTTATTTTCCTTTATTTTATTTTATTGTATTATGTTTCTAATTCTATTTGTTTATTTTTTAATTCGTTCCTTTTATCTTTCTTTCTTTTTATTTTCTTCTTACTTAATTTTTTCTCTCGTATTCTCATTTCCCGTTTCAAGTATTTTCATTTTCGGTTTTTATTTCTTCATTTAGTTGTTTATAAAAAAAAAAAAAAAAAAAAACAGTTCTTGATAGATTGCTCTCTCGACCGAAGCTCTACCACACCATTGCCGGGCCCCACATGAGGTACACTATCCCCTTTCCTATTTTTCGTGTATGCTTTATTTAACATTGGGGACAATGTTGATATTAAGTTTGGGGGGGTTTATTTGGATATTATTTTAAATTGATAAACATGTTTAGATTAGTAAGTCTGCTTAATATTTTGAATTTTATGGTATGATTATTTATTTCATTTGTTTAAAGTGTCGATGACTGCAACGTTGATTAATGCATGTTTTAACTTCTGAATAGATTCTGAGATAGTATGATTTGTGATAGTAGCATTGATTGGAACTTAGGAAGTTAGACTTGTTTATGTGGAATTGTTCATTCTTGTTTAAATTTAGCTGATAATGATATAAATTGTTGTCTTGAGATCGAGAGCCTAAACACAGTAAGGGAGTGCTTGAGTGTAAACACTGAAAGGGAGTGAGCTCCAGTTAAATTTAGTGAGTGATTAGTAAGTATTAAATTGTTCTTGGTTTTGCCCTGCATTCATGAATACAAATTGTGATTTTTGCAGACATAAGAGAATGACTTAGGCCATTTTTGGACCGTTTGAGCCTTTATTGACATAACCTATTTGTGTCATTTAAATGGCACCCTTAGTCTCCTATTTGAGCCTTTATTTACCACTATTTTGTCAACCCAAAATTTAGCCTATCCTGAAATTATTTTGACTATCCTATTTATTGAGCACAGGGTTGTGGGTACATATTATGGGGAGAGTTGGAGAAAGTAGTGGTGAGAATCAGAGCTAATTCTTTTGTCAATTGTCTAAGTTGTTAGTATTTTGAGATTTTATTTATTCTTCTTTTATGTTTTTCAGTGACTAAAGTTGTGAAAAAAAAAAAAAAAAAAAAAAAAAAAAAAAAAAAAAAAAAAAAATCAAAGTTATTGGAAAGATGAATTGTTCAATAGTAGAACAATTTTTTTATGCTATTTGATTTGTTTATCATTATTTGTATTTTATGTTTGACATTGACAAAGGAGTTAGTTTTGAAAAATAGAGAGTGAGACAAGTTTGGGGGGTGATTATTGAGTTAACTGATTAGAAAAGAGTTCAAATGAGTGTAAGGAGTGAGGGTGACATAAGGATGGATTGTGCTCTAGATTTTCGCTTGAATCCAAAACTTTCCTACCTTATAACCCAGCCTTACATTACAAGCTTAATTAAAGACCTATCGACTTTTATTCTGTTTACTCATATTTGTTATTAGTGAATAATGGGCAAGACTGATGAACAATAAGAGTGGATGGAGTGATCCTGAGAGGTATTTTCGATTTCCCTTCTCATAAGACACAATTATAGATCTATCAGTTAAACGAGAATGAGTTTGAGCATGTACACACACAAGTATTTCTGATTAAGCTTCTTTCAATGTGATATCATGACTTGTATTATTGAAAGTATTTATTTAGATAGTTTATTTGCATACAAAGATCAAGCTGAGACTAAATACTGCAAACTATGATTTAGATAATTTTTACCATGGAAATTTTAAATATTTTGCAGACTTTAAATTTTAGAAAATTCTGAATAAACTTTGCTAGCTTTCTATGATTATTGTTGTTCGCTTGAGGACAAGCTTTCATTCAAGTTTGGGGGTGTGATAAGTGTGTATTTTACACACTTATTTATACTCTTTATACTTGATTTGATAAGTTTATTCTTAAGTGTTTTGAAAGAATTTGATAAATTTTGTGAGTGTGCAGCAACTATAATTAGAACAGGAGGTGGATGGAAAAGAGGTAAAAAGTCAAAGATCAAGAGGAGAAAAGATGGAAAAAACAGTGAAGTTGAGACACCAAAATATGCAGAGATCGATCGCTGATCAATTTACAAAGATGGAAAGAGATTCGTTTTAATCCGAGCCGTCCACTTGAGGGCAGACCTAATCCCAGCCGTCGACCTAATTGAAAGAAAATAATAAAAACCTAACAGATCTAAGACGGGGGGGGGCATTCAGATCCGGAGAAAATCCAGAGGCCGCGACTGAGAGCACCACCGAGCGAATTCTTCGACGAGGAGGGGCGATCATTCTTCATAGTTTTCTTTTCCTTTCTTTTTAATTTCACTATTTAATTATGCAACTCTTTATTATTATTGTTGTTTATTTTTATTCTAGCATGAACTAAAACGTTTGTTCTAGGGTTTCGACGTAACTTTTCTATGATTGTTTATTTTTCTTAATTCAATTAGTTAATTTTCTGTTTCTGTTCTGTGTTGAGTAATCTATTCTGAACGTAATGCTTAGGTTTGATTGATCACCAAAACTAAGAACTTTAGGGTTGATTCGGGATGCGAGAGCGGAGAATTTAACCGTGCACTGAATATTTGCCTTAAAAAGGATCCTAGGCTAGAGATAGTTAGGACGTTTGAGTGGTAATATAATTTCTTGTTCCTAATGTATTCAATTAATTCTCAGGATTAGAGACCGAGAGGTGATAATTCGTTAGTTGAATAAGTTTATCTTTGCTCGAGAGAGATTGATAAATATTTTCGTGAAATTACCATCAACACATAGAAATAGGATTTAACTATTTGAATTAGGTCTGATAAATAGGATTAGCTAAGTGAAATCGGAACCCTAGATTTTCTCATCATATAATCTTACTTCTTTATTTTTAAATCTTTTATTTAAATTGCTGCTTAATTTTATTTGAATTATTATTTTAGTTTTAAAATCTAAATCACAAAAATTATTATTTCATTTCAAATTAAACTAAAATTTAGATACTCAATATTTAACATAATTATTCCTCGTGGGATCGACACTCGTACTTTTATATACACTTTATTACTTTTGCGACACGTGCACTTGCGTATACGATTTTTCGCAACAATAGGTTACCGAGTGGGGAAATGTACATAGCCAAAGTGAGTAAGTGCGGTGCCAGAGTTCAGGTAAGTAGTGGTTGTCATCCTTTTTGCCTTCGGGCCTACACCATAGAACGGTACGTAATGGTTAATTGTTTTTGCTTAGTGATGTGTTGCTGTTTTGTTGAGGCGTTGCATTGTTTAACATTGGGAGTGTGCCTCCTGGGGTGGTTGGTTGTTTGGTTTCGTGTTGTGTTGCGTTGTTATGTTGTGTTGTGTCGTGTGGTGTTGCATTGGTTGGTTGTCGTGTGGGTTGCATTGGTTGGTTGACGTGTGGTGTTGCATTGGTTGATTGTCGTGTGGTGTTGCATTGGTTGGTTGACGTGTGGTGTTGCACTGGTTGGTTGTCGTGTGGTGTTGTATTGGTTGGTTGTCGTGTGGTGTTGTATTGGTTGGTTGTCGTGTGGTGTTGCATTAGTTGGCATGGTAGTCGGTTAAAGTGTAAGGCACTTCGGTGCGGGCAATGTGTGAGGCCCTTCGGGGCGGGCAACTAAGGCACTTCGGTGCAGGCAACTAAGGCCCTTCGGGGCGGGCAACTAAGGCACTTCGGTGCGGGCAACTAAGGCCCTTCGGGGCGGGCAACTAAGGCCCTTCGGGGCGGGCAACTAAGGCACTTCGGTGCGGGCAACTAAGGCACTTCGGTGCGGGCAATGTGTAAGGCACTTTGGTGCGGGCAACGTGTCGTTGTGTGTTTGTCGTTGTGAGTTAGTCGTTGTGTAAGGCACTTCGGTGCGGGCAACATGTCGTTGTGTGTTTGTCGTTGTGAGTTTGTCGTTGTGTAAGGCACTTCGGTGCGG
Source organism: Begonia masoniana (assembly GCA_022432975.1). Taxonomy (NCBI): domain Eukaryota; kingdom Viridiplantae; phylum Streptophyta; class Magnoliopsida; order Cucurbitales; family Begoniaceae; genus Begonia; species Begonia masoniana. The sequence goes on along the minus strand of CM039513.1, from coordinate 41,180,303 downwards.
GCAATGTGTAAGGCACTTCGGTGCGGGCAATGTGTAAGGCACTTCGGTGCGGGCAACGTGTCGTTGTGTGTTTGTCGTTGTGAGTTTGTCGTTGTGTAAGGCACTTCGGTGCGGGCAACGTGTCGTTGTGTGTTTGTCGTTGTGTAAGGCACTTCGGTGCGGGCAACGTGTCGTTGTGTGTTGTCGTTGTGAGTTTGTCGTTGTGTAAGGCACTTTGGTGCGGGCAATGTGTAAGGCACTTCGGTGCGGGCAATGTGTAAGGCACCTTTGGGGTGCAGGCAACTATGAGTTGAGTTGTTGAGTTGCATTGTGGTGTTGTATTGCATTGTTTGGTCGTATTGTGTTGTTGTGCATAGTGCTTGGTTTTAAAATGTATTTGTTATCCCCTACTTGGTAAGCGTAAGCTTACGTGTGTGTGTTCTGTGGTGTAGGTAATGATGCGGTTACAGGTGAGCTAAGCGAGTCAGACAGGACTTGGCAGCAGTCGGAGGAGTACGGGGCATGCCAGTGCGGGCAGTTGTCGGGGCGAATCCACCATGGTTTTCGGGGAATGTGGGTTTTGTATGTTGATAGTACTGTAAATGTCTGTTCGTGGAATTGTTGTAAATGCGTAAGGTTTTTGGTTGACAGTTATGGGATAGCTATGTGTATTCGTTGTATATAATCATAGTTAAGGGTGATGTGTCGCCCTGTACTGTGGACTTTCTTCATTTAGGGATGTTAGCATTTTAGTTCCCTCCTTACTGTTATTTGGGGATTTTGTAGGTTGGTTAGATGGTGGGAATGTTCTGGTTTGGTTGGGTTTTATTCGTTTGCAGGTACCTAGCATTTTGGAGGCGTCATTTACAGGCGTTACTTTGCCGAAATTTTCGGGAAGGACGCCGTGGTGCTTAATGGTTAGGAATAAGGGAATTAGTGAGTCTTGGCAGCTAGGTATGACGTAAGAGAGTTTTGAGAGATTTAGTTTTAAATTCAGCTGTGTCAGTTTAGTTTTAATGTTTTTGGGTGTAAGAAAATTATGTTTTAACGTGGGACTGGTTAGCAAAGTAGCGCACCGAGCCAGGGTGGGTTCGGGGGCGTTACATCCAACCACCTTGATTAAACCACCGCCAAGCGCCATTTCCTCCATTGGAGAAAAAACTCACCTCACCAACCCTATTAATGATCAACCCCCATTAATGGCTGCTTTTCTCCTCGCAGAAAACCATCTTCTTTTACCAAGTTAGGACTCATAGGCCCTCATTAATGATCCAACTTCAATTATCCATCACCCTCATTTAATGCTTCAACACCTCAGATCCAACACCACATTAATCGTCCAACACCCTAACTAATGTCCAAAAGTCCAACCTCTCTCATTAATGATCAAACACTCATTAATGGTCTTGCCACCCAACAAAAATTGCATCTCGCAACTTCTTTGCTCGGTGACTTCCTTCACGGATGAACAACAAACTCTAGGTTCGAAAGGGTGGCCGGAAGGTTCTTCTCGATGATGGACAAACGACGGACGACGACGGGAGAGGGTTGATCTGCTTCTTCAGATGACAGCGGCTGCGCTTCACCTCTTCGCAGCAACGAAGAAGGTTCCGTCTTCCTCGGACGGCGGCAGAGAGCATTTCTTCTCTTCATTCAGCAACGACAGGCAACTGGGGCTCGGAGAGGCGGCTGGAAAATCCTCTTGATCGTTGATAGCAGCGTGGAGCTTCCTCTCCTTTAGATCGCTGATGCTCGGCGGAGAAACGGTGAGTGCGACGTTCTCCTTCCTCGATTGCAGATGGTTTCTCCTCTTCTGTTATTCTTTATTTCTGTTAGAAGAATAGAACAAGATTTTTTTTTTGTTTTATTTGCGACAGCAACTCTCCTAGTGTCTCAAGGCAGTCCTCAGAGTCCATCGTTCTCCTCTTTCAGGTGGACTGAGTCGATGGTAGCGGCGAGGAACGTATTCTTCCTCGGCGCTTTCTTTTTCGTGCACGGCAGCAAAGGCAGCGGATACTTCCTTTCTCACTGTCAAAGGCTTTCTCTTCGCTCGATTCTCTTTTTTTAGACGGCGGGCAGGGGCTCCTATTCTTCTTCCCTGGCGGCGAACGGAGGCCGCGGCAGCTATGGAGGAGCGCTCTTTTGTCTCTCTGTACTTCACGGACGGCGGCGTCTGGCTCTCCTTGGCGCACAGTGATGGCAGATCGGTGGCTCTTGTTTCGATCGATGCTCTCTGTTCCGATCGATCGGAGACGAGATATTGAAAGATGGCCCGCGTTTCTCCTCTCCCTCGGTAACAGACTACAGCGACTATGTGATGACCCGAATGTGTACATATGAGTACGACTGCGGGGCAAACCTCGAGTTGCGGGGTGGATCCCAGACTCGAGTGTAGGCGAATCCCGGGTCGTAGAGAGGGGGTCGTCACAATCCCACATCGCTTGGGAAAAGTATATGGAAATGAAACATATGTAAAGAAACCCTCCCAAGATAGTAAGACGCGTTTTGGAGCACAATTGGCAACGGATCCCATAAGAACTCCGAAGTTAAAACTGCTTCGACGAGAGTAGTACTAGGTTGGGTGACTGACTGGGAAGTCCTCGCCAAACAAAGCCGTGAGGGGAGGATATTGGGTTACGGCCCAATCCCAGAGCGGATAATATCTTACTGGAAAAATGGATCGTTACAAATGATATCAGAGCCTGTACCCAACCAAAAATGTGGCCAACGAGGATGTTGGGCCCCTGAGGGGGGGTGATTGTGATGACCTGGATGTGTACGTATGAGTACGACTGCGGGGCAAACCTCAGGTTGCAGGGTGGATCCCGGACTCCAGTGTAGGCGAATCCCGAGTCGTAGAGAAGGGGTCGTCACAATCCCACTTTGCTTGGGAAAAGTATATGGAAATGAAACATATGTAAGGAAACTCTCCCAAGATAGTACGACGCGTTTTGGAGCACAATTGGCAACATATCCCAGAGTAGTACTAGGTTGGGAGATCGACTGGGAAGTCCTTGCCAAACAAAGCCGTGAGGGGAGGATATTGGGCTATGACTCAATCCTCAGAGCGGACAATATCTTAATGGGAAAAGTTGTCGTTACAGACTACCTCCTTGTTCCTCTCGCTCAGCAGCCCTTCTCGGAGTTCTCTTCTTTGCTGAGAAGAAGACCCGAACTTTTTTTTTTCTCCAGAATGTTTGATAAAATTGACAAATTCGAAACACGATTTTTGAAATCCTTCAACCTCACTCTGATACCCGTTGTTAGTAATCAAACGATAACGAGAAAAAGAAAAATAGAATGCGTAACACCATATTTACGTGGAAAACCCTTTCGGGAAAAAAATCATGGGCAGAGGAACGAATCTACTAGGAAGATCGAAGATACAACTGCAGGTTTTGCTGCTCTAGTATTTATAGAGAAACAAAACCTAATAAGATTATGGGCTCAACCCGGCCCAACTAAAATTCGGGTCACCCATATTCTAACAAAAAATACCTTACTTATTCCAGGAATAGGATCCATCATAAGAACTTGAATTTTGATTTGGGAATATGAATCATTCAACCCCATTAGGAACTACATCACACAGTCCTGTTGTTGCTGCTGAATTAGCAGATTCTTAATTCCAGAATAGTCACACAATTGAATCGGGCGTGATTCTTGTAATTCATCCCATAATGTTTTAATTTTTGTATAATATGTGTTAACATCCAAATTTTGCATATCCAAAATACAACAATTTTTTTGTTATTTATCGATTAACAGAATTCAAAATCCACTAAGTCATCGTACTATCACATCTACACCACAAACTGAAGTGATCTTGACCAGGTGATGGCTTTAGGATATCTCCATTAACAAAGGACAATTTATTTTTAGCATTAAGAGCCATAACCATGGCCCTTTTCCATGCATTGTAGTTAGATCCTTGAAGAATATGTGAAACTAAGACAAATCCAGGATGATCGTTACTATGGAGAGAATAAGAATTATCGAAGTTTTCTAAGAGATTTGTGTTAGTGATTTTACACTTTTACGCAAGTGCATGTATCGCTTCAAGTAATAAAAATATTGATCTCACGAAGATATTCTTATTTGAGTTAATTACTATAAAAATCTTATAAAAATATTAAAATGATAAATAAAAATAATTGGAAATAAAATATGAATAACGATGCAACAAAAGAAAGCAGTATAAACGAGATAAAATCAATAAATGGAAGCCTTGGCTAGGATTGATTTCTTCGTTACAATAGTTTTATTATTGATGCTCTGCAGCATTGTCTATAGACAACAAGAATAAAATAATTCTAGGATTCTTTCGAATTGCTTAGGTAAATTCAATTTAGAATTTATCTCAATCTTGAAGGAATGTAACTAACATTAAATTTCCTAATTGTCCTATTCTTATTGCCAATAGAATCAATGCTAACAATGTTATAACAATTTAATCCGATTAATTATTCGTGCATCTTAGAATTTATATTTATCTTTCGATACAATATAAACATGGATCATCAATCTATCTATCAATATGATCTGAATTAAGCAAAGAATATCACGAATAATTGTTCAATAAACAATCGCATAAACAAATCGAGATCGTAGCAAAATCTGTAATGAATACTATCGTTCTAACCAAGAAGTAATGTTTAACTACTAGACATCATAAAATAAAACTAAAAACAATAGTATTAATAAAATCATAAACAGTAAAAAGAAAAGGAATAAGATCAAAAAGATGTTGTCTGTGGTAGCCCCAACCCGATCGGGGTGGAGGAGCCGTCACTCCGGGCATTTCAAAACGGGGACTATTTTTTTTTTGAACTCTAAAGCTTTACACAGTGATATTGTAACGACCCCTTTTCCCAGCAAGATATTGTCCGCTCTAGGGATTGGGCCGTAGCCCAATATCCTCCCCTCACGGCTTTGTTTGGCGAGAACTTCCCGAAAGGTCACCCAACCTGGAATTGCTCTCGCCGAAGCACTTTTAACTTCGGAGTTCTTATGGGATCCGTTGCCAATTGTGCTCCAAAACGCGTCTTACTATCTCGGGAGGGTCTCTTTACATATGTTTCATTTCCACATACTTCCCCAAGCGATGTGGGATTGTGACGACCCCCTTTTTACAACCTGTCACCTTCCGGCTCACCAGCGCGGACGTACCGCCATCCGGGTTCTGGTTCGTGCAGCCATCGTACCCATACGTGCATATTTGGGTCATCACAATCACCCCCCATCGGGCGCCCAACGTCCTCGTTGGCCACATTTCCGGTTGGGTACAGGCTCTGATACCATTTGTAACGACCCCTTTTCCCAGCAAGATATTGTCCGCTTTAGGGATTGGGCCGTAGCCCAATATCCTCCCCTCACGGCTTTGTTTGGCGAGAACTTCCCGAAAGGTCACCCAATCTGGAATTGCTCTCGCCGAAGCACTTTTAATTTCGGAGTTCTTATGGGATCCGTTGCCAATTGTGCTCCAAAACGCGTCTTACTATCTTGGGAGGGTCTTTTTATATATGTTTCATTTCCACATACTTCCCCAAGCGATGTGGGATTGTGACGACTCCCTTTTTACAACCTGTCACCTTCCGGCTCACCCGCGCGGACATACCGCCATCCGGGTTCCGGTTCGTGCAGCCATCGTACCCATACATGCATATTCGGGTCATCACAGATATCGTTCTCTGGAATTTAGATGAGAAAGACAGGATGAGCATGAATAAACAACAGAAGGAAACGGGACGAAAAGGAATATAAAAACATAAACTGAAAAATAATAATCTGGAAGACATACTGGGAAGAGGGCTACAGTGAATGACGGAATAAGCTGGACGGAAGACGTAGGCAGTAGACGAAGCAGAAAATGTAAGTAAACTGGGCGGACGATATAGACTAGCGGTAGATGTGAATAAGACAAAAGTGAACAGTAAACAGCGGCAGATGTGAATAAGACCAAAGTGAACAGTGACAGCGACAGATGTGAATTAAATAAAAACAGCAGAAACAACAGTAGAAGTAAAGCAGATGACGTCAGACGGAAGATATGGATGACGTCACGCGGAAGATGTAAATAAACTAGGCGGAAATGAACTGTTCACCTGTGGAAGTAAATTTAAAGGCAGCGGTGGATGTGTTTTAAAAGGGCAACGGTGGATGTGATTTTAAAGGCAGCGGTAGAAGTGATTTTTAAAGCAGCGGTGGATGTGATTTTAAAGCAGCGGTGGATGTGATTTTTAAAGCAGCGGTGGGTGTGATTTTTACAGCAGCGGTGGACGTGATTTTTAAAGGCAGCGGTGGATGTGATTTCAAAGGCAGCGGTGGATGTGATCGGAAGATGTAGTTTTAAAGGCAGAATTTTGACAACTTTTGACAGGAAGACGTATAAATAGGGGACATAAAACAGAAGGCATAAAAGTTTCAAATTCTCAAAAACCGATTCAGAACCTGATTTTCGGACATAACAAAAAACATGACATAAGTTTAAGAAAAATCAATCAGCATGGATAGCTCTAAAACCAAAGACCATCCATGCATGAACTAATAAGAGGAAACTCAATGCAGTTCCAAAATATTTCAAAATATATAGATACAACTGTCAAATACAGAGGTTTTAGACATCAATACAGATTCCATACGTCGTTTTAAAAAGAACACAAAAGTTGTACAGAACGGAACCTACACTTCAAATATTTTTAAAAACTTCAAAAGATGTTACAGAACTTAACATAACTTTAGAAAATACATTCTCACAAAGTTAACTCTTGTCTGACTGCAACAACCAAACCCCTTGAGCTCGGTCCACCAACTACATCAAATCATCATCTTGAGGCACAAAGTCCTCATCTGGGGAATCCATACCTACAACAGGGAGTTCAACTATGAGCCTAAAGCTCAGTAAGAATATATAAAAATGCAGTGATGCATATGCTATGCATGAACTTTCAGAATACGGTGACAGTACAGTACATTACGTTACACTGGCAGAGGGGTATAAGTGGGGCTTATAGGAGAACAGGCGTGACAGAAGTGCACTATCAGGCACTAGCAGAGAAACGGTACAGAAATACAGAACAGAACACCAGTCTCCGTCCCACACTTAACCAATACATTACATTCAGATTTTATCTTTCTTAGCTTCAAACCGTGTACAGAAAACATTTTGCATGAACTTTCGGGAAAATCATATATGCATGGACATTTACAGTGCTTAAATTTAAAACAGCAGACAACAGAAATAGCACAACAGAACCTAAAGAGAAAAAAACAGACGACTCGAAATATAACTCCAACTTATCTACCCGAAACCTCCCGACAGAAGTGAAATCCTAGAGTCTCCGTGATGTAGGGCCTTAAGGGCCAACCTACGGGTATGAACTTACCTGGTGTCCGAAAAGCAGCAAGTTTTGCTCGTGAAACCACGGTGATGCACGAACCTATGACGTGCATGAAAAGGAAAATTAACAAGCTGCAAATGCTAACTAATAACTTAGTAGAATAAGCTTCAAACTCCATTCAAACCTTTAGAAAACACACCAACGTGTTTTCATACAAAGACAGTGAGCTTGTCCAAATATCATAACCCTAAACTTCGATAAAACTCACATTTTAACTTGTCAAAACTCGTTAACTTTAGCAGATGATTATCTTCACTGGAGAAAACAGGAGAATAGAAGTCTTTTGGAAAGGTTGCAGTCGCCTGGAGGAGAGAAAACAGAGAGCAGTGGAAAGAAGCAGATGAGAAATGAGGGTTTCACGTAGGAGGAAAGAGAAGAAGAACATGGCTTCTCCAACAAGTTGCTAAGTGTCAAGCGCTCATTAGTTCCCTCCCACCAACCTTAATTGTTTTCCTAATTTGCCCTTCCATTGGTTTCCAACTAATTTGTTAATTAGTTAATCAATTCGGTTTTTCCATTAAACACTCCGATAAATTCATTAAAACATTCATTGTATTAATGTAATCATTTATCCCGCTAAATGAATTCCGGGAATATTTACATGGCAAAAATGCCGGGTGTTACATCGTCGGTCTTCTTCTGCGATCCAGAGCTCCCTTCTTCTTCCCAGAAAATCTCTACTTTTTTTCTGCATGCATACTCTTTTTCTCTCTCCAATCTTTTTTATTTTATTGTTACATGTGCTTCAATAATTCCCAAATCTCTTTCTTCCAATTGGCTCTTCCTTCCTTTTTGTCCTCTTCTGCGTGTCAGGAGTCTTCTCCTCTTTTTTCTTTCCAAATTTCAATTAATTTGTTTTACTTTTCCAAGATTCCAGCATCCTTCTCTCTCATCATATACAGAGCAACGAATTCCCTCATTTTTCTTGATTTGATTTCTTCATTTTTTGTGACCATAACTTCCTTGATCTGCTTTATCTTTCTTCACAATTCTCCAGCATTTGAATTGATCTTCCCACTATTAAGTTTGCATTCAAATACAAAATTTTAAATTTTGAATTAAGGAGAAAAATTTGCTCTAAATAGAAAATATGCATGGAATATATTAAATTTAATCAACGCCTTAATGCTGCAGCATTATGTAACAATTGTAGTAAATTCCTACTAATTTCTTCTTGCATTCCCTCAATTCATATAAATTTTTTCAACTAATTACCGTATAAAATAACTCTAATTTAAGATTTATCAATTTGTAGAACCTTGAATGATGTCATTCCTTTCAGACCTTTGTAACCTGCTTCCTGAACTTTCACCATCCTCAATGATCGGAGAAGAAAAAAATACTCGGGCCAGGAACATTTCCTGGATTCTTCGCACACTGGTTCTTCGCTCTGGTCATCGCGATGAAATCTCTCCCCTTCCAGAGCTATGATACCATATCACGATTTAGAGAGAGAAATCTAAAATTGTGTAAGGTTACTCTAGCGTGTGGTTCAGTTATATGTGAAAGATTAAGATCAGTTATCGATTATTTCGTGTGACACCGATAATTAATGCAATGATAGACAATTATAAATAGGGGTGTGCAAACTGAACCAGAACCGATGAACCGAACCGGAACCGGTGATTTAGGTTCGATTTTGATCGGTTTTGAGGAAAGGTTCGGTTCAGATCGGTTTCATTTTATAGGAACAGGTGATTTAGGTTCGGTTTTCGGTTTTGGATCGGTCAAAACCGATCCCAACCGAACCGAACCGTTCGTAAACGCTTGGAGAAGAAATGGATGAAAATGGAGATAGCGTAAATGAGAATCATCTGCAACTCCAACAATGGAAACTGCGAATTGACAGCCATCTTCAGAAGAGAAGGGTTAGAGCTGTGTCTCCCCCAAATACTGTCGGAGTCAAGTTTCAGAGGTAATTTCAGGCAAACAGTGAGTCGTTTGCCATTGGTTCTCAGCCAAATCTCTTCGTTCATCGCCAACGTCCAATTTCCAGCCATGACTCAAACCCCCAAAACAATTCTTTCTCGAAACCCAAAAAAAATGGGAGAAAGAAAAACAGGAAAGGAGTGGGTTTCGGAGGTGAAGCAAGAAGTAGAGAGAGAAAGTAGCAGCCAAAATGATGTTATTGGTAAAGATGAACGATATTATTATTTGTTAATGAATTATGGAGGAGAAAGACAACGAATGAATCTGTTTAGTTGTGGAACCGAAACCGAAACCGAACCAAAAGTTTCGGTTCGGTTTTGGTATGCTGCAAAACCAGTTTCGGTTTGGCAAGTCCGAAACCGAAACCGATAGGTTCGGTTCGGTTTCTCTCCAAAACCGAACCGAAATCGGTTTTGCACACCCCTAATTATAAATATGCAGAAATTAAAGAGATAGGAGGTTGGTAACACAATTCCGCAAATTGCCTACGTCTGCGGGGCCATGCCCAAATATAAAAATATTTCACGAGTTCACAAAGTTACAAGCCAAACGGACTTAAACAAATAAAGACTTCATCTTATCTTTGTCGCTGACACTTCCTAACTTCCCCAATGAAACTGTTTTTGCGAGCTCCCCTCGACTTGAGATCGATCTCTCCCGAGATCTAGAATTAACAAGATCCCCTTTTTATTGATGACTTCTCTTGAAATTCGTGTATGATAAGATCCCCTTGCCCACGATAAAAAAGACAAGCTCCTCTCGTCAATAAACAGAATTCCTCCCAAGTTCAAATGCAGCCTCCTCTCGAGACTGAACTTCAATGAAGAATAAGGGCGATTACTTCCTGGGACACCGTCTGTAACACCAGGTCGTTGTCTTCGGACGCAATAAATCAACACACTCGAATAATCAATGAATTCCACAGCATAAGTAGAGTGTGTAAAATAATCATTCAAGAACTGAATGAACAATCACAAACCCATACGCAGAAGCGTTGGGAGAGAAAGAAAAGCGACGGCTTGCAAAATGAAGAAAAACTTCTCCCAAGAATAATCAAAAATCCGTCAGTTGTTTCCACAGAAACGAAGGCTTAAATATGATTGGTAACTGTCATATCTCATATTTAATTTAGTTACCAAATCAGATTTAACGCCACAAGGAATAATGAATCAAATTTCAACAAATCGGTTGTGTGACACCTCGTGTGATATTTTAGGAAAGTATTGCCAACTACTTGGATATGAATGTAAAAACTTAGGAAAGTATCCCATGATTAATGAGATCTCAAAGCCTGAAATATTTCAACAAAATTTTATCAAATCGACATTTCAAAAGAAAGTTTTCTAAAAAAACAAATACCTCTATAAAATCAAATACTTTTCTTGATCTTCAAGTTTCCTAATTCTTACTTTCACTAATATTTTCATGATTTCCAATAGTCATCAATCCAATAATCTGAATAGATTATTTTTTGATTACCAAGAAATAAACTATCAATTTAGAAAATAACAAAATAAAATATTATTACCATAAATGTAATTTGTCAAAAAATCAATGTCAACATATTAACAATATATTTACATTTACAATATGAATTTTCCTTTCAAAATCAGAGAACAAATGAGTTTTCCTCCATTATTAACACGTTTTGAGTTACAGAAGTACGTGAATGGACAATTGTCATTGTTATGAATGTCAATGATTGATTCGAAAATTAATTTAAAACAACCAGTATGTTAAATCTTGTCAACCTAAACATCATATAGTTAAAATGATTAATCCTAAAACATTAAATTTGGAATTAAATTAAAATATAGAAGTAAATTGGGAGAGAAAAAAATTAAAATTGTGAGAATTAATTCTTTTATTTTAAATTATTAAAAAAAATTATCATGATTATTCTAAAAATTAATGAACAACATTGTAAAATCGAACAACAAATTATTGCAAACTAGAAATTACCCTGAATGATTAAGTTTGTTCAATAATTAGGTTGAATGGAGAGCCACGGGTACTACCAACCCAAGGCCTTCCAACAACGCGAATATAAATTCATGAACTCCTTCCCTACAATCCAAAGTTATCAAATAAGGTTACTCTATCGTGTGGTTCATTCATAATGTGAAAGATAAGATCAAGTATCGATTATTTTCGTGTACCCGATAATTTGGCAATTATAGCAATTATATAGGGGTGGTGCAAACTGACCAGAACCTATGAACCGAACCGCCGGTGATTTAGGTTCGATTTTCACGATCGGTTTGAGGAAGGTTCGTTCAGATCCGGTTTTCATTTTATAGGAACATTGTGAGTTAGGTTCGGTTTTCGGTTTTGGATGGTCAAAACCGTCCAACCGAACCGAACCGTTCGTAAACGCTTGGAGAAGAAATGATGAAAATGGAGATAGCGTATGAGAATCATCTCCTCCAACCATGGAACTGGAATCGACAGGCCATCTTCAGAGAGAAGGGTTAGAGCTTGTGTCTCCCCCAAATACTGTCGGAGTCAAGTTTTCCCCCCCCCCCAAGAAAAGGTATTTCAGGCAAACAGGAGTCGTTTGCCATTGGTTCTCAGCCAAATCTCTTCGTTCATCGCCAACGTCCAATTTCCAGCCATGACTCAAACCCCCAAAACAATTCTTTCTCGAAACCCAAAAAAAATGGGAGAAAGAAAAACAGGAAAGGAGTGGGTTTCGGAGGTGAAGCAAGAAGTAGAGAGAGAAAGTAGCAGCCAAAATGATGTTATTGGTAAAGATGAACGATATTATTATTGTTAATGAATTATGGAGGAGGAAAGACAACGAATGAATCTGTTTAGTTGTGGAACCGAAACCGAAACCGAACCAAAAGTTTCGGTTCGGTTTTGGTATGCTGCAAAACCAGTTTCGGTTTGGCAAGTCCGAAACCGAAACCGATAGGTTCGGTTCGGTTTCTCTCCAAAACCGAACCGAAATCGGTTTTGCACACCCCTAATTATAAATATGCAGAAATTAAAGAGATAGGAGGTTGGTAACACAATTCCGCAAATTGCCTACGTCTGCGGGGCCATGCCCAAATATAAAAATATTTCACGAGTTCACAAAGTTACAAGCCAAACGGACTTAAACAAATAAAGACTTCATCTTATCTTTGTCGCTGACACTTCCTAACTTCCCCAATGAAACTGTTTTTGCGAGCTCCCCTCGACTTGAGATCGATCTCTCCCGAGATCTAGAATTAACAAGATCCCCTTTTTATTGATGACTTCTCTTGAAATTCGTGTATGATAAGATCCCCTTGCCCACGATAAAAAAGACAAGCTCCTCTCGTCAATAAACAGAATTCCTCCCAAGTTCAAATGCAGCCTCCTCTCGAGACTGAACTTCAATGAAGAATAAGGGCGATTACTTCCTGGGACACCGTCTGTAACACCAGGTCGTTGTCTTCGGACGCAATAAATCAACACACTCGAATAATCAATGAATTCCACAGCATAAGTAGAGTGTGTAAAATAATCATTCAAGAACTGAATGAACAATCACAAACCCATACGCAGAAGCGTTGGGAGAGAAAGAAAAGCGACGGCTTGCAAAATGAAGAAAAACTTCTCCCAAGAATAATCAAAAATCCGTCAGTTGTTTCCACAGAAACGAAGGCTTAAATATGATTGGTAACTGTCATATCTCATATTTAATTTAGTTACCAAATCAGATTTAACGCCACAAGAATAATGAATCAAATTTCAACAAATCGGTTGTGTGACACCTCGTGTGATATTTTAGGAAAGTATTGCCAACTACTTGGATATGAATGTAAAACTTAGGAAAGTATCCCATGATTAATGAGATCTCAAAGCCTGAAATATTTCAACAAAATTTTATCAAATCGACATTTCAAAAGAAAGTTTTCTAAAAAAACAAATACCTCTATAAAATCAAATACTTTTCTTGATCTTCAAGTTTCCTAATTCTTACTTTCACTAATATTTTCATGATTTCCAATAGTCATCAATCCAATAATCTGAATAGATTATTTTTTGATTACCAAGAAATAAACTATCAATTTAGAAAATAACAAAATAAAATATTATTACCATAAATGTAATTTGTCAAAAAATCAATGTCAACATATTAACAATATATTTACATTTACAATATGAATTTTCCTTTCAAAATCAGAGAACAAATGAGTTTTCCTCCATTATTAACACGTTTTGAGTTACAGAAGTACGTGAATGGACAATTGTCATTGTTATGAATGTCAATGATTGATTCGAAAATTAATTTAAAACAACCAGTATGTTAAATCTTGTCAACCTAAACATCATATAGTTAAAATGATTAATCCTAAAACATTAAATTTGGAATTAAATTAAAATATAGAAGTAAATTGGGAGAGAAAAAAAATTAAAATTGTGAGAATTAATCTTTTATTTTAATTATTAAAAAAATTATCATGATTATTCTAAAAATTAATGAACAACAATTGTAAAATCAGACAACAAATTTATGCAAACTAGAATTACCCTGAATGATTAATTTGTTTAATAATTAGTTGATGAGAACCACGGGTATATCAAACCCAAGGCCTTCCAACAACGCCGAATATAAATTCATGAACGCCTTTGAAATCAAGTATAAAGAACTTAATTCTAATCGAGTATCACGACGAAATCAAAGTTATCAAATAAGGTGCTTGACCTAAACTGAACTCGTGGTTAGAACCAAAGCTATCAAGTTGATATTTAGTAACTCTAAATCTTGTATATTGATTGTATAATGTTGTAGAGTTTATGCCTTTAAATAAGCTACAAAATATCCTAATGTAATAGGAAAGTAATTATGAAACATATAGATATTAAGAAACTTAACAAATTAATAAAAAGAAACTAGACTAAAAACAAAAGAAAATTAGGTAATCAAACAAAAGGAAACTTTGACCACATAATAAAAGGAAACTTGAAGTAATTTGTTTGACGAATTTTGTGGCTCTTCTTCCTAATTTCGTGTCTCATCTTCCTTTAAGAATTATGAAATAAGTAGTCGCCAGTTTGATAGAGAAAATAAAACTTTGCAAGGATTTTGCATGTGTATGTTTTGTTGTTGTGCTTCCATCCCACTTGCCACTAAATCTTTAGATATTTTTCAAGTATCTTTAGTCTTCCTTTCCTCCCAAACATGCTCTTCAATACTTAAAAAATTTGTTAATTTCAGCTATTGTTGAAAAGAATCTTTTTCTTGGATTTCTAGAATCAATCTATGTAAGTGTTCATGTATTTTCTTGGTTCTTGATCTTGTCATTGATCCTCCAATATTTTGACATGGATTTTTAACTTTGGGCTTTAAATTGGTTGCACCTTGATTCACATCATTAGTATAACTAATGATTTGTTTTAATTATTTATAATTTGTGTTAATTGGACAAATTACTAACTGTCAAGTCACAAGGTTAAAATTAGAATGTAAAAATAGAGAATAAACGTATCATAATTCTTTTCGAAAAGTGTAATGTTACGTTTACTTTCTTATTCTATCCTCTTAAAATACTCGTTGACGTGTCAAATAATGATTGAAGCCATTAAGGTATAAGTTGAGAATAACATCAGCTAGATGAAAGCTTTAATTCTGCCATCATGGTAGATGTTGAAAAAAAATATCCGCCAGATGTTGAGAGCAAAATCTATAAAAACAAGAGATAATTAGTTAAATACATATAATACACTTATTTGAAAGTGGAAACATAAGGAAAGAAATCTGAGATGAAAATTACCATATCAGACCAAGATTTTGTTCTTCATTTTATGCTGGATTCTGCCTAGATTTATGCCCAACTCTCTGCATACTTTCATCTCCGACATTTTAGACCCTCAACTACTCAAACCCTATCTTATACTTTAATACACTGTACTTCTCTGTCCAAACTAGAGTTTATGCTACTGTTTGGACTCTGGATTATGTTTATACTTGGCCTGTTTTTCGAAGATCTAATAGCCTTCCCCGTCCCCCACTTCGCCGAGTCGTTTACAATAGACACTTGTGCTCACTGTCTTCCAGTTTGCAGTCATTGTTCAGGATTTTCAGGGTTACTATATGCAATGATAATATCTATCGTGTGAGTTTTCAAAGCGTTTCTCGTAATAACATTGTTCTAATTAGTGCATTTTTTGATAGATCGAACTCGTGTTTTCACCGTTATTTTTCAATCTATTAGTCTTAAATTTGAGATTTGACTCTTTAGCTATAAAGTGCAAAGTAAGGTAGAAATTGAGAAAACCTAAAACCTAAGTGTGCAGATAAAACAGATGCAGTACACAAAACTGAGTTACATATTCCAATGTAACAACCATTTTTATCCATGCACTGAACTTTCTCTAACCACAGAACTGCAACCTCTCTCAGCCCCTCTTATCTTGTGTATGTCAGTCTACCTATCTGCTGTTTTTTTTTTCTGTTCACACCATCGTACTGAGCTATGGATCTTCTATTAAACATATACTGTATTAATAATTACACTATTAGATTGCTTAGATTTCAAATAATCTCACAAAATTATGAACTACGAAATAACAAAAAAAAAGAAAGAAAGATTTATCCTCACTTCAAATCACTTCCCTTGGGCAGGTTCTCAAGCTTAGTTGACGTAGCGTGTAACAACCTGTCCTGTGAAGTCAAGATCGACTCAAGCATATGTTGATTGTGAGGAACGGCCCATATTAGAGAGGATGTACAATCCCAACATCACTTCAGAGAGTGAAAATTGAGTGATATATAAGTAGAGCTTTTGATGCAGCAGTGATTTCAAGAAAACTCCATAACTAACAAGAGCTTTTGAATCGCGCACGATTTCCAGCAATTGTCTTCTAAAACCTATTTAATCGCGCACGATTAACATATCTTAGTCATCAATTTCAAACCCTAGAAAGATTAGAAACTGGTAAAGAGAGTCAAATTCTATCAAAATCCATCGTCCATACAAAAACAACTAAAAGGAATTAAATACCCATGAAATCCGACGTATAAGGAAACAAAATAAACTCCTAAAGGAAATCAAATAAACTAAAATAAAAAAAATAAATAAACTCTTAAATAAAATAAAATAAGGAAACCATAGATTTTAAAAAATATGAAAATTAATCTGTAAAAGACATCATTTTTGCAAAAGTTCATTTTAAATTTTGCAAAAGTTTATCCTCTTTATTTAGCACAACATGTTTTTTGAGAAAAAACTAAACAAAATTATTTAAGGTTCGACCGAAGCAAATAATATTGTATTGGGAGCACTGAGGGACTCCACGTGGCGAATGAATTAAAATCTCTACAGTGAACTATAATTTCAATTTGAAGCAACTGATCTTCTAGTAACCCAACCAAATCTATAGAATTATAATTTTCCCTTAATTCAAAATGAGAAATCTAATATCATGTGATCTAAAATTTATTGATCAGATTTCTATGTAATATAAAATTTTGATCGACGTAACACCAGCATGTTGATAATATTGTATTAGGATTATGTCTACGGAGAGACGAGTAACATTTTAATGCTATAAAAAAGGGCTGTGAGAGGGAAAGAGTTGCTAATCTGATGGTTTATTTTTGTGTCCCCTAATCTACGAACGCGTCCATTTGTGCGCCCTAACTGGAAATTGGCTGCCTTTTTTAGGTTGTGTATGCAAGTTTGTCGTATGTCGAGTGAGAGAAATAGCAGTACTCTTGCATTTATTGCTGTATCTTTTTCCAGATTTCTAGCCTCCATAACTCCGTTGATCTCGTTCTTTGTTGGGGGCCCTTTCCGCCTCTCTTTAATTTTCTTATATTTTTAATCAAATCGAAATGGGAAAAACCCGTTTTGGTTTTTGTTTTTTTGTTTTTTTCTGGTGGGTGATTTTCAAAAAGAGTAGCTGAACTGTTTACAGAAGCTATTTCCAAACGTTTCAACATTTATGCTTCGTTGATCAGTTTCCGAATCCTCTACTTCATCTTTGTTGGGTGATGAAGGTACTTCTCAGGTTAGTTCTCTCTCTCTCTCTCTCTCTCTCTCTCTCTCTCTCTCTCTCTCTCTCTCTCTCTCTGTATATATGTTTGTGTTTGTGTGTATAATATGATATTGTAAGTTAACTCTACGTAATTAATTTAGCTGTCTACAATGTAATAATCTGACAAAATTTCATCTGCTTTGCAGCAGGCCATGGAATCTAATACATAACATGCATATCTACGCTTGGTTTCTTGAACTAATGACAGGTTAGGCTGTGAGTAATTTTAAGTTGATTCCAAATCATTCCTTGAAAACCCTTGGTTTTTTAAGTAGCTTCAGATGGAAAATCTTCAGTGATTTCTCTTTTTGTTTCTTCTAAGTCTCCAAATCGTGGAGGTGATACATTTTTTAATAGCATTTCGTGGAGTGGAAGTTCACCGTCTGCGTATAATTGGCTACATAATGAATGCTTTGCGTTTCACAATGTTACAAGATAACCTCCCCATATGCTGTCAAATTTCAGTAAAAAAAAAAGCAAGTTCTAGAGTGAGATTATGAGTTTCTTTTTGTAATTTCTCTGGATTTTATGATTTTGATTTTCTAACTGTTTGATTGGCCTGATTGATGTTTGAATTTGCTGCTCAAATGCATTATAGATCGTCTTTCTTCCTTGATTCCATTGTTTTAAGAAAGCTATTTCCCATCTTTATGGCCCATACCTGTTTTCATTCACATCCATAGGAAGCTTGAAGTAGTGCATTTAAGTAATTCAAGCATAATTTAGTTTCTATAGCAGTTTAGATTTTCAAGAGTTCTTTTAAAGCAATCACTAAGAATCTGAATTAGTGGAAGCTAGACGAAGCAAGTAGCAACTCCTTTGAATTTCAACTTAAACTCTCTCTCTCTCTCTCTCTCTCTCTCTCTCTCTCTCTCTCTCTCTCTCTCTCTCTCTCACTCTCTCTCTCTCTCTGGTTCTAGACTTTGAATTGGGTCTATGAGAAATGGGATAAGCATTGGGATAGTGGTAATTGAAAGGGGGGGTAAGGAAGTGGGGGCAATTATTCAGGTTGAACAAGTGATGGGTTAAGCATAAAAACCTAAAAGAAAGTGAATTGCATCTGCAAAAGTGTAATTCCACTAAAGAAACATACAACTTGGCCAAACCCTATTCGCCATCTTTTCTTCCACACGTTGTCCAAGAACTATCAGACAAATAATCTACTCTATTTTTCCAATCCTCCTTCAGGGTTTCAGTCCTCAAACTAATTTCACTGTTTAATTCCTCAGTTTTTCTGACAAATTATTTGAAAAACTCTCTCTTTCCTCTCTCCTCTCTCTCTCTCTCTCCAAACAAGGATTTCCAACGAGTTAACTTAACCTTGATCTGTGCCTATTTTTTCTTCTGCAATTTACAGAGAAGACGAGGCATGAAGGGAGGTCTTTCCTATCTCAAACGGAAAACCTCTGATCTATGAATTTCTGTAAATAAATAAGTTTCAAGAGACCTTCATCTGCCAACGGAAAATTAAAATTTTGGTTTCTTTTTAGGGCTTTCTCCCTTGGTCATCATTTTAGGGCTTATTCCAGGTTAGAAATTGGCAAAGAAATCAAGAAAAAAGGGAAATTTCAAAACAAAAGAAAAAAAAGAGGAAAATCGCTCTCAGTACTTTTGATTGCTTTGAAGGGGAGTAACTGGGATAGTTCTTTTTCAGTTCTCAGTGAGCTTTAACAATGGTTGGTTAGGGTTAGTGTTTTACCTGACGTTGTAGATCTGATCCTGTTCCTCTAGGGCTTGCCTTCTCCGTCTCTTTCATGGATCTGAGAAATTTTTTTTGCTGTCTGTTTTCTTCTTTTCTTTCTCCCTTTACAGCCATGAAAGAAAGCTCGAGGAGAGAATCTTCTCTCTCTACATCTCTATCTCTCTCTCTCTCTACATCTCTATCCCTCTTTCTCTCCCCTCTCCCATGCGTATACAAGAAAGAAAGATCATAACTTGGATCTACATGGTGCATGGCATCGCCATAGATAATAATAACTACAGTAAACTGAAGCAAAGTAGGTCCGAGTTTTGATTTTTTCCTGCTCTGAGCCGCTTTAATTGACAATTTGTCCTCGTTTATGGGCGAATCAACACAAAATATTGTGTTCAATTTTGTCATTTTGGCAAACCCATTTAGAACAACAATCAATCTGAACCATGATAACCCAAAGTTTTTTTAAGTTACAACAAATTTGAGAAGATTGATTTTGATTTATGCAGATTTGCATTTTGCCCTGCAGCTGAGTATTTCTAAACCCACCAATACTTTACAAAGTCCGCCTACATTTCTCCCCCATGAGTGTTAAAATGGGGAGCCCACTCCCGTAACATGATTGTTAGGTTGCATTGAATCCTGCACGAATTTTTTATGATATCAAAATTAGGGATTAAGTTTTAAGATAGTCAAATGACATTAGTCTAAAAGTGCCCATGAATGTTTATGATTAACCCAAAATCTTAATGATTTTTGGGAAAAAAACAGAGAAAAATGCTAATATTATCAGATAAATTTTAAGATACACTAAAGAATTTAGGGTTAAATATATTTTTACCCTCAAAGTATGATTTTTTTTTTTTATAAAAAAACTCTCAAAGTATTAACCCTAACAAAATAAACTTTAAACTATAAAAAATCTAACAAAAAAACCTCTAGCGGTCGACTGATATCCCCTCGTTCTGTATTTTACTCATAGAACGGGGGATCGTTCTTTTTAGAACGGCTCCTAGTTCTAAAGGGGGCAAATCTCACGTAGATTACATTATTCATTTTATAAATTAATTTAAAAAAATATCAAACGATATTTAATTTATTTGAAATTTTTACCACATGTTCACCACATCATGGGAATATGATATGAAATTTTTTGTGATTTTATAACATTTGTAAGATATATTGTAATTTTAGTTAATTATTTTATAAAACAATTATAATAAATCATACAAGTATTATAAAATCACAAAAAATTTTATATTATCTTCTCATGATGTGGTAAATGTGTGATAAAAATTTTAAATAAATTGAATATCGTTTGATATTTTTTTAAATTAATTTATAAAGTGAAGAAGATAATCCACGTGACATTTGCTCCCTTTATAACGATTTTCTGTTCTATGTGTAAAATACAGAATGGGGGGATATCGGTCGATCGTCATAAGTTTTTTTATTAAGTTTTTTATAGTTTAAGATATTTTTTATTAGGATTAATACCTTGAGGATTTTTTTTTTAAAAAAAAACCATACTTTGAGGCTCAAAAGAAATTTAACCCAAATAATTTATTTAGAAAATATTTATATACACTAAATATATAAGTCTCTGATCTGTTAGTTTTATATATTTAGAAAAATAATTGGTTGCAGTAATGATTTTGCTGTTGTTCTGTGAAGTTTAAGATTTTATACACACCAGATATGCATAAAAAAATATTCATATATCCAGACACACACACATTATATATAGAGTCAAAAAAACCTGCAGCCATGTTTGACTGGAAATTGTGAACTATCAGTTGGCGAAGTAAAAAAGTTTTAGTCCGAGGTGTAATCAAGTTAATGCAACATCATTAGAATATCAAAGATTAGAAGTCAAAAAAAAAAAAAGAGAGAAAATATTTTGTGTTATCTGAAGATAATGAATGATATGGATGACCAGACTAATTAAAGTACTTCTTTAATGATTATCGATGCTGTAAACCATCATATCTGTTCTGATTATTCATAAATGAAACAATGATTAGACATTTAATATTTTATTAATTAAGGTTGTTCTCTTTCTTTTCCTCTGTATTCAGGGTCTGCACAGATGATCAAGTGGACGACTCATTTACTGACTTTCACAAAGGTCAGATTGTCGAGTGTTTATGTTACAAAAGTTAGATTAAATATCAAGAAAAAGCTTGACATGAAAGCTTGAAATTCAACATTCTTCCCTAAAAATTCAATTCCTATAGTTTTCTCCTCTCCTACCAATTTGTAAGTGATGAGATTAAGTAAATAAATAGGTCCAAATGTAGTGAATCCCTACTTTAAATAGATAGATAAATGAATAAAATGGTAAATAGAAGAAAGAAAAATGTAGTGATTATCATCTTGAAATCTAAAAGGTGAAGAAGCTATACAATTTCATGTGGAGGATATTGAGAGATTGTACTAGTTTGTGCAGATTTAGTTGCTTGTCTTGTTTTTCAATTTCACAATTTGGAAGGGGAATCAAGTCAAGAAATTTCAGGTGCATGCATGTAGTGATTTACTCAAAAAAACTTAACTTTTTATAAAGTTGGTGCAAGATGATATGAGTAGCCCTTAAAAGTATGTCATTAATTCTCTAGATGTTTTTTTCCTTTTTTTTTTTTGGTCTTTGGAATTATTGTTTGGGATTCTTTTTTACCACAAGGTGCTTCTACTGTGATTGTTTTGTTGTGTCTTTGCTCATGGCGAAATACAAATTTGTGTAGAGAACTAATGTCGAAAAAAACTACAAGTAATATTAATTCATGTTATTACAACTTTGATAGCTATCCTATGAAGAAGAAGACAACCAAAGATCACATAGCTACGAGAGCTTAACTCGTGAAGAGAAAAAAGTGGAGAAAAATAATTATTAAGTAAAATTCTTCTATTTAACTAGTACAAATGCTTTAGTGTAAGATTAGGAAAAGAAATTGGATATTCTTCAACTCCAAATAAATAATGTTGTACTAACATGACTAAGACGCAAACAAGTGATAAAGACAAAGCTCTATTGGAAGTATGACTGAGGAGGACGACTTGTCTCCAGGGGAGGTTGATTGTGACATAATGTTCTGTAAGGTAGAAGGTGGAAAGTGAGCACACTATGTTTTCATTCATTTCCTAAAATGTTTAGTCATTCTTCACCAAAATACAATTACACTTGTGATGTGTTTCAAAATAGGAGATAAAAAAGCACAAAGTTGCCTCGAATTTTAACTGGTTTGGAAGCTCGAGCAGCAACATCAAAACGGCATAAGTCGCTGGTCCCTTGAGCTTTGGAGCTGATATTTGAACAACATCTACTTCCAAGAGTGGAGAAAAGGTTATCCAAATATCGCGGCCTTAGTTTTTGTGGATCAAAAGTTATTATTAAAGTGGTGGAGGTCGTTGGAGCTCGGATTACTCTAGCCGAGAACAATGTATCAACTTTGGAAAGACATAACTCTCTCGTGTGAAAACTTATGGATGCGATTTTTCTGGCTGGTTGAAGCTGTATGTGTGAGGTTGATTCTCTCCAAAAATGAAGGGCTGAATCGATGTGGTTGAAAAGATACAGATGTTGGGGTGCTGGCTGGTCCAGAAAATGTTGTTGATGTACTTCCTTGGCTTCTTCGGTTTTCTTGAGGAAAACCTTCCAACGAGTTTGATGAGAGTTTGCTAAATCCCTTGCTAAAGATATTTAGCTCTAAAACAAGAGGAAGATGAAAGGAATAGGCTAAGAGATGAACCACTTGTACTCATAAAAGTGGTCTCAATGGTGCCTCACAACCATTTGGATATTACACATCAAGGGAAGGGTGACCGATTTGGGAGATGGAACTCCAAGCTTGAAGAAACTTCAGCCACGATTTTAATTCAACAAAAGACTCTTACAAAAGCTGATACGAATGTATAAATATTATCCCGTATAATTATTATCCATTGAGCTGCAATTGAGGTTACAAAAAACCTAGAAGAGTTTTGACCCAAAAAGAAATCACCATAAAGTGTGCCTGATCAAATTAGGTAAAAAACAACTTTTAGTTTTTTCCAATCAATTTTGTCCCCTTAAACCTAAAATGGTCCCCACCATAAAAAATACAAAATATTAAAGTATAATGTTTAACAAAAGACTCAAAAGACACAAACATAAGCTAAAAATAAAAGTTCTATCTTCTAGAAAAAGGGGGTTCAACTCGGATTGGCCTTGGACTCGGACTTCTTTGTGAGAAAAAGCTTCTCTGTTATTGGTTTGGTTGGCCAAGCAAATGATGTCTAATTTCTTTGATCCAAATCCTTCTAAAAACCTTGAAATGTCAATTACATTCTTCATGAAGCCCATGTTTCCAAAACAAATAAAGAAGATTGTCAAATATTGCAAAATAATGTCCACCAACACTTTTTCACATGATTTGATGCCTTTAATGGCTTCATCATAAAATCCTCTTACAAAATAGAAACTTGAAAATAAGTTAGAAAAACTTCATCGAATGTTTGAGGAGTGGCAGATCTGCGGCACATCATCTTGTAAATTAGGTAAATGCATGTAGACATTTTGGAGTGGTAGGAACCGTAGTTCTTCTAACATGATACATTTGAGAATAACTAAACCTGCATTTTTTTTAAATCAATTTTTTGTTTTGTATTTTAGTAAGGTTTTTAAGAATAGAAAGAGAAAGATAATTAAAATCTCCTGTGGGGCTCCACTCTTGCTCACAAGTTACTATCTATTTTGGATTGCGTATATAGATTTGTTATTGAGTCTTATCTAAAGCGAGTATTGTTAGCATGAGAAGAGAACCTTACTTATATACTAATGTCCTCTATCTATTAATTTGATGTGAAATTGTGCAAGTCTCCTAATATTGGTTAGGCTTGTGACTAATTTTGCCTTTAGAGGATGAGTTACCCCAATTTTTCTTAATGTCCATGTCGCCCACACTTCCAATTGAGTTTGGGTTTGATATCAATTGAATCGTCCCTCTCTTGCCGACAAAGTAATGTTTATTTTGAGCCAGGATCATAGCAGCTTACCCTGTGAAGACAAAAACAACGCAAACTATTGTTAATTATGAGGTCTCAGCACATATCAAAATAAGTGTACAATCTTACATCGTTTGAGAGAAGTGAAAGTAAATGGTTGTAAGTAGAGTTCTCCTTTATAGTTACTGTAACACATATTTTTGGGTAAAATTTAATAACAAAATTGTGAGAATTTCGGGCCAAAATGAACAATATTATGCTAGTTGGACAGAAGACTACAAATGGTATCAGCGCCAAATGCGAACTGAAAGTGTAGCTGAGGGAAGTTAGACTCCCAAAGGGAAAGATTGTGGCAAAGACAGTACAAGATTATGTCTATTGTGAGAGTCTAATCCATATTAGGGAGGTACATTATCCCACATTGCTCGGGAGAAGTGACAGTAAATTGTTTGTAAGTAAAGTTTTCCTCTCTACCTAGTGTAACATGTTTTAGGAAAAATCCAAGGGCAAAATTGTGCAAGGGTCGACCCAAAACGAACAATATTATACCAGCGGTACATGAGACTTGTACAAATTTATTCATGGATCTTACCCCTAAACTTTTTTGTCTGTTTAGGGAGAGAACTTTACTTATATATTGATTTCTTTCGCACGAGATTGTGAAACTCTCTTGATATTGGCTAGTTTTACCATCATTCTTTGCCCTCACATGACGGGATGTTATATCTCATCTTACATCAAACTTTCTACTCAAATTTTATCACAAAAATTGAGAAATGTAGAGACATCAAACAAAGAACAAGTTATACATCAGAAAATTCTAAAAAAGAAAGGATCTACTCCCTTAACATGGACAATAGAGAGATGCAATTATGATATTATAATGCTAGACATAAACTCTAACTTTATGTTATGATTTTATTATCAAACGTATTATTCATTCACCGGTTGAGTAACTATGATAACTAAGATAACTAAAAGTAGTTATTATGCAATGTGAGAGCGGAAATTAGAGTATGCATTTAGTACTACACTTGTTATATTACTCATTCTCCACTCCATTTTTGCCAATTTTATTAGCTATTTATGTCTGTTTCAATTATAGGTGGGTAAAATAAATCTGTTCTTGAGACATAGAAAAACATCTTCATACATTACTATTAATCACAAAAAAAAAAAAAAAAGCATCTTCATACATACAAAGTCACTTTCCTGAATCTTACAATCCAAATAGAAGGACAGAAGTCACAATACACTGAATTCCTGATTCATTCAATGTAGCTCTTGCAGATGGGGCCCTAATATAGAGAGCGAGTCTCGTAGAAGTTCCATGATTTTCCAATAAATGGAAATTCTTCGAACTGATACTGCATAGAACAAAATTATTAGAAATTTCGATATTGTTTTCTTAAGATTGAGTATAAATCTTGGTTTACGCTTTTACATATCACTTGCTTATTGGTAATTGATGGATCATTTCTTCTAAGTTGGTACTTGATAGTGTGTGCTACAAAGTTGTTTAAGTTTGTCTTTGACGTTATCCACTTAATATTCACTTTTGTTTTTTCAGAAATTAAGGTTTTTATTAGTACAAAAATTGTGTAAGAATTCAGAAAAAAAGAAGACTTTTTATTGTTGGAACTTACCTCTTGGGGAGAAAATCCAGTGCTGTGCAGAGAAGAGAAAATGGACGATGGGCTCCAATTTTCTGTTATCATGGAAGAATCATTAACTAATGGATCTATTTTCCTGGCTATGGAGTTAGAGCTGGTTGGCTGATCAATCTCTGCAAGAACCTCCAAACAAGGGTTAGTGATGTTAGTTTGTGTGCCACCAGATTTCTCCTTGGTTTCAAAGCCAATCAAAGAAGAGCTGATTCTGCTGAGATCATAGCTCGATTTTTGGTTATGGCGATCTGGGTGATCATCGATGATCGCGATTGAACTCCGGGTTTGCTGCTTCTTCTCTGTTCTAGCTCTTGCTCTCGCTCTAGCCTTCTCTCTAGACTCCTTCGATGATGGATGAAATGAAAGGCTCCTAAGCTGTTTAATTCTCATTTTCTTCTTTTCTTTGTTCACTAATGGTTGATTCCCTTTGATTGAATGATCTTCATCGATTCCTGATACTACTTCGCTCTCGGAAAGTGAAGATGAGCTCTTTGATTGGCCGCCGTTGAGGTCCCTCTCGAGCTTCTTGATTGCAGGCTTTGATTGTATAAGCAGCCACTCTACAGTTTTACTGGCCTTATCGACTCCTAGCATGTCTTGAAGCCCAAAAAGGTCACGAGCAACTTGGAGGGAAAGTCTCATTCGGCGATCTCTCGGTCCTTTAAGAGTGTTGATCTTGCTGTGTCGATCTTTTCTTGAAGATTTTCTTCTTGGGATCTGATGATCTTTTGGGGTAGTTTGAACAGCTTTGTGATTTTTGGGAATGGACGGAGTTTCAGAAGGTTTGAGAAGAGACTGTTGAAGATGGCGGAGGAAGAGTTCTTGGTTCGGAGGGAGAAAAGCATCGTTGTCTTCAAAGGGAGAGGGAAAGTGAAAGAAAGAAATTGGGAGATGAAGATGATCTTCTTCGTTGACAAAAAGGTTTTGAAGAAATGAAAGGTCAACAGAAGAAATGGGGTCGTCGCCATTGTTGACGCTGTTGGAGAGTAACATCTCTCTCTCTCTCTCTAGAATTACAGTGGACAGCAGAACCCTAAGGTGATGGGTTCTTGGCCATAGAAGGTGATAGCTATGAACAAAGACTTGAATCTTGAGAAGGACAAACTGAAGCCAGTTTTCTCATTAAAATCTTTCTCAAGCTTCATATTCTCTCTCCTTTACTTCCTTCACTTTCTCTCTCTAAAAAGTTGAAAATATCAGTGATTGAGAAATTCAGCCATCTCTAGCACATGAATTTAACTTACTCTCTGAGAGAGAGAGAGAGACACTACAATCACATCCCTTTTCAGCAAAGGACTAGAGAGCCTGAGAAGGACAGCACATTCTTGACCCTGTTAAACCACGAGGGTGTGATACGGAGTTTTGAGTGAAGATGGTGAAGTGTCAAAAATCAAAAGAACACTAAGAGTGAAATATATGGTAATTGGTATGTCATAATTTCATTTTTTTTTTTATTTAAATTCCTTGAGAGTTTGAATTTTCTTAGACAAATTCAACCCCAAATCAAGAAATCAATACTTTTGTTTACGTGAACATATTGACATGAACGAAAAAAATGAAAGTATTTAGAACTTTAATTGAAACTTGGATGATTAATTGAAAGCAACTCTAAAAATAAAGAAAGAGAGGAGAAAAGATGAAAGGAAAGCTCATTAGAGACGAGAAGAAGCTATCTTTTCAGCTTCAAGTTGGGTCTTTGAGAGCTGTTTCATGGGAAGTGAGTGGACTAGGAAACCAAAAAAAAAAAAAAAGAACTCATTATTAATTGATGTAGATCAAATCGCATTGGATTTTTTGGAGCAACAAGATCGAACTTTGTGAAGGCCTGACTTTCGGAGCCCATAACTTTTATCGTCGTTTTTGCAATTATTTTTATTTCTTTTAATTCCGTTATTTATTTAATTTTCCTAAGACGATATAAATAGTTTCTTTTCTTTAGGGTTGAGGGAGTTTTTGAATTGAATGAAAGTTTGCCTCTTTTCCAGTTTCTACTCTCTCTAGGGTTTGAGATTGATGCATTTAATCTGGTAATCGTGCGCGATTCAACAAATTTTAGAAGACAACTGCTGGTAATCGTGCGCGGTTTAACAGCTTTTGTGAGTTCCAATAATTTTCTGCAATTTCCGCTGCATCAGTTGGTATCAGAGCCAAACGATTCTTGCTTCCATGGCGGGCCGAAGAAATCAGCGCCAACAGCGAGTTGAAGAGATTTATGACCGCACCAATGAAGCTGCGTTAGAAGAACGACTTGGACGGATGATTGAACAACGAGTCGAATTGATTATGGATCAATTAGCGACCAGGATGGATGCGTTACTCGTCAACCGAAATCGGCGAAACAGAGGAGGGGGTCCGAGAAGCGAGGCTCGAAGAGGCCGATTTTTCGGATTCCGACTGCGAGGATGATCTTTTCCAAGGCCGTTAGAGGAGACAGAGAACTCCAGTCGAGGATGATAAATTCCATGGAAGTTTTCAAGTTGAAGAAATCTTAGAGTTTAAAGAATGGGGCGACTTGATTTACGACAACACCGAGGAAGAAATCTTGGAGTTTAAAGATTTGGGCGACCCGATTTACGACAGCGCCGAAGATCCTGATCCTGAGGGTGTGGACTTAGAATTTATTAACGGCGACACAAGCCAATGTTTGGTGATGGGTCACGCTCTGCTAACTCCACAACTTCACGAAGAAACATGGTTGCAGAATAATACTTTTTAGTCGACCGGTGCCATTGGTGGCAAAGAGTGCAAGTTTATCATTGACTCCGGAAGTTGTGAGAACGTCGTTGCTGAAGAAGTGACCACTAAATTGGGCTTCACACATGGGAAGCACCCGAAACCATACAAGTTGTCATTACTACAAACTGGATTGAACGTCACGGTTTCTCAACGAGCATTTGTAAGTTTTTCCATTGGATCCATTTACAGGGACCAAGTTATGTGTGACGTGGTGGGTATAGATGTTTGCTCATTAATCCTCTATCGAACATGGCATTACGACTGTCGCTCGAGCCATGATGGATACACTAACGACTACAGCTTTATGTTTGGAGGGTTCGATGTAGAGATCGTGCAAACTGGAGTTGTCTTCATTTTCTTCAGCAACCAGGCGGACCTCCTCATTGATTTGCCTCCCTGACGATGTCGCTCCAACAAATTTGAGGACAAATTTCTTTTCAGCTGGGGAGAATGATGTGGATCAAATCGCATTGGATTTTTTGGAGCAACAAGATCGAACTTTGTGAAGGCCTGACTTTCGGAGCCCATAACTTTTATCGTCGTTTTTGCAATTATTTTTTATTTCTTTTAATTCCGTTATTTATTTAATTTTCCTAAGACGATATAAATAGTTTCTTTTCTTTAGGGTTGAGGGAGTTTTTGAATTGAATGAAAGTTTGCCTCTTTTCCAGTTTCTACTCTCTCTAGGGTTTGAGATTGATGCATTTAATCTGGTAATCGTGCGCAATTCAACAGATTTTAGAAGACAACTGCTGGTAATCGTGCGCGGTTCAACAGCTTTTGTGAGTTTCAATAATTTTCTGTAATTTCAGCTGCGTCATTAATTCTACATCTTTCATCACTTTTGTTCTTGCACGTGTAGTGTAAGCATTCAACCATATTGTCAAATGTGTTCACTGATTGATGATTTGGTAATTAGAGAACTATAGAAATGTGAACATTAACATCCTCACTTGTCTCAGTTTTTCTATTGTTTTTAAGACGTGCACAACTATTGTAACGTCATGGTCTCCATCAAGTGTCACAATGTCTGCTTTGGACCGTGATTTGCTCGACTTTGTTCTTGAATTTTACTCTAAAAGATCCTGTATTAGTTGGAGATGAAACTGTACTTATATAGTACACCATAAGATCAGACTGAAGCAATATGAGATTATGATTTCATGACCTTGTTTTAAGCCTTAACAAACTCTAACGAGAATAGACCATTGATATTACTTTTGTGGGAGTCTTTGCATTCTCGTTGGTCACATTTCTAGTTTGAATTTGATACCATTAATACAATCTCAATTGCTAGATGAACAATCTAGTGTTACATTTTGTCTTTTGACATGTTTCTTCTTTTCTTGTGTGATAATCGTATTTTAATTACTTTTAACTAATCATAATTGGTAAGGGGACGAAGGACAAGTTTGATTCTAAAAGTGTACGGCTAAAGTAAACAAGAGAAAGAAAGAAAGAAATTAATTGAATATCCACGTGGCCTTATCCAACTTACTGGTGAAGGACAATTATTTCACGTTAGGACTGAGAGTGGCCTGCCATCAGTGAGAGAGGTAGAGAGAGAAAGAAAGAGGCAAGCCCAGCCATGGCTTCTTTGACTGGTTTTCTTACCATCACTGTCACTTTCATCAAAAAGAGAAACTCCATCTCGCTCGTGGGTATCAAGTTGATTGAAAGAATGTTGTTGTTGTTGGCTTCCCTCCATGCGTGCTTATCTGTTTAGCTTTTTATCTTAGACAAACAAGCTCTCTGAGAAACACTCTGAAACCCTAGCCAATCACCAAACGCCATGGATGGCAAAATAGTCCTATCTGCCATCGAAACAAAGCCCACCTCTTTGCCGTACAAGTCTTTCTTTTTCTTCACCCAATTTCCTTTCCATTTATGCATGCCGCTCTTCAACGCCACCCCCCTCCCCCCCACTTCTTAAAAACTACCCTCTCCAGTCTCCTCCATCTCTCTCTCTCTCTCTCTCTCTCGTTGAGCCAGACCTCTTCACTCTGACATAATTACGAAGGACCACATGAACTTTGAATTGCAAAGCCGGCTGTTCTAGGGTTGCTTTCAAAGAGCAGATAACTACGAAAAAAAGGATGACGAATTATGAGTACAATTGTTTTGGAGAATGGGTGATAATGAAAGCCATCTACAAATTAAAATAATAAAAACCCTAGAAGAGAAGACATTTCTTTTCTGAGTGCTTTCATCTCTCTCTCTCTCTCACCAACATTCCTATTATGTTTCAGTTCTTTATCTCCCTGTATGTTCCATATTAACTGGGTCCAAAATTATTGACTCTTGTTATACTTTTACCAGATTCATTTGCTTTTGAACTTCTGAGGGGATGAACCATTTTCCTTTTCGCTTTCTTCTTCTCCTCTCCCTTCCAGACGACTTCTCTTTTCATTTGCTATTTTTGTTATCCACATTTCTAAACGTGGGTAATGGGAAAGAACTCTATTTTCACGTTGCTTTTAATCCACATGTTAATGGAAATAACTCACTAAATACTGGATTATAATTTCAAACTAGGAATTGTTCAAGAGTCTTCTCATGGCCGCAGAAGGTTGTCATTATATTTGTGACAGCCAAAAGTGGGCTCACTATGGAACGGAAACCACCTGGGCCAAAAGTGGAAGAAACGGTACAACCCTTGACGAGTAATAATTAAGTAAGCAGCAGAAGACTTGAAAAAAAATTAAATACCGTAGACCAAAAACGTTGGGATAAAGCCAAGTCCAACAACAAACATCATATAATGTAACCAAATAATAGAATATTGTGGGAGTAATAAATTACCATACCAAATGTGAATATGAACATCCAGAAAAATAATAATTAGGATTTTTTTTTTTTTTTAAACCTTGAAGTATTGATTTTTAAAAACAAAAACCCTTAAAATTTACTATTCATCGAACAAAACCTCAAAGTATCATGAATAGGCAATTTGAAGCTTTAGAGGAGGGGGGAGGGTTGAAGAGGCCCGTCCTCTCACGCTAAATGACAAATTAATTTTTAAAAAAATATCAAACGATATTCAATTTACTTGAAATTATTACCACATGTTCCCACATTATGGGAAGATAATCTTAAAATATTCGTGATTTTCTAACATTTGTACGATTTATTATAATTTTAGTTAATTATTTTATAAAACAAATATAATAAATTGTACAAGTGTTAGAAAATGATGATAATTTTCAGATTATCTTTTCATAATGTGGTGAACATGTCAAGTAAATTGAATATCGTTTGGTATTTATTTAAAATTAATTTATAAAGTAAAGAAGGAACGGGTCCCTTATAAATTAATTTTAAAAAAATACCAAAATATATTTACTTTACTTGAAATTTTTACCACATGTTTAATACATCATGGGAAGATAATCTAAAATTGTTCGTGATTTTCTAACATTTGTACTATTTATTATAATTGTTTTATAAAATAATTAACTATAATTATAATAAATCGTACAAGTGTTAGAAAATTACAAAAAATTTCAAAGGTTTAACTTGCTTATTTATGATACTTTGAGGTTTGATTCGATGAATAGTAAATTTTAAGAGTTTTTTTTTTTTTTTAAATTCATACTTTATGGTTTAAAATTAAAAAAAAAAATCCCTAATAATTAAGAGTCTCACCAATACAAGAACTCTCAAGTAACACAATAACTAAGCCAAACATAACCTGAAGACCTCACTGACTAATACTTGAAAGGAATGTCGTTGGCATCAGGTTTTTTTCATGTAAAAATTATTGTAAGTGTTGTTGGCCTCGGGCCCCGTTGGCCCAAAAAGTCTAATCACAATCTCTCACCCTAAAATTTTCTTTTACTGATCGATTGGAAGGGGGAGACGTCAGATTACCGTTTGGAGTATCGATTCTTTGTGTTGCATGAATTAACGGGTAAGTAAAACCAACTCTTTAATCACTTCGTTTTGTCAAATTTTTAGATTTTAACATGAGAAATTTTCTTTCAACTCTTGTAGGTGAGTTAATTACATACATAATTTTAGGTTGCTATAAAATTTTGGGGTGAGTTAAGAAAATTAAAGAGGGATTTAAATCCTAGGGTGAACTCGGAAGCATGAAACTTAGTTAAAAGTTGTATACTATGCGCGAAAGTTGGTTAGGTCGAGGCATACTTGAAGGATATGTCTCGACGTTTAAAGTTGGATTTTCAGTTTGTTTGATTCTTGAATTGGTTCTTATCATAGTCGTGGGTTTTAATAATTATTTAGGGAATATTGGATTGTTATTGATGGTCATATATGGTAATACATTGATAGGTTCCGAGAGTTGACCCGTCTTGGGCACTTGGATTATTTATGCTTTGATAATGTAAGCATAGTTCGAGATAGAGATTTATTCTTATGCTCAATTTTGCATCATTTGTTAAAATATTATTTTGAAAAGTGTTATCATATAAAATGATGTATTTATTTTCATAGCTTGTCAGTTTTTATTATATATACTTTTCACTAGACATATTATTTTTCTCTTTGAACATGCACATTACTTTATTGATAATCTTCATCGTGTGAACCTATTTTGATCAACCCATATGGGGTATTGTTTTGTTATTTGCATTTGAAATTGGAGTATGTGTTTATTTGTTTGTTAACTAGGGTAATGGAACAATTGCATGTGTCGTGTTCTTTGAGTGCAAAATGGTAAATCTTATCATGGTTGTATATGGCTCTGCGATCGCGGAGTATCGCCATTGTTATTGATATTGTTATGTCATGATGTGCTCTGAGTCCATGAGTGACTTTATTTTCACTTAAACTTTATGTTATATTGTAGGGAGCCTATTTTATGTATGTGTAACACTATATTGAAATATTTTATCACTTGTCCTCTTATATGTTTTATAATTGCTTTTATAAAATATTTTACAGTAGTATGTTCATACAATTTTCTTATTCTAATATCAAATGTAAAACTCTATTCTTACTGAATTTGCCGATTCACACCGAACAACTCCCTTTTTCGAGTTTAGTCAAGAAAATCCTTAGTAGTCGGCCATGAGTAGGATTGGTGATTTGCACTTCTAGTTTACTTATTCTAGGTTTATCATTGTGAGGTTCGATTTTGTTAGATAGCTCTATTAGATTTTCATTTTATTTTATTCTTAACACAATTATATATTGAATGTGTATTATCATTTTATCTTTGATATCTGTATTAGACCTTTGGTTTAACCTAGTTTTATTGGGCTCTAACTTTTACATTTATTAAGTCTTCTTAGACCTTTGGTTTAACCTAGTTTTATTGGGCTCTGACTTTTACATTTATTAATTCTTCCGTTATTAATTGGAATATTTAAAGTTAAAAGTCGGTTCGGTCCGTTCTCAACCCGAGTTGCTCCATGTTCTATCTCAGATATCTCGCAGGGTGTGACAAACTTGGTATAAATTTAAATGTTAGGGAAAAGTTCAATTTAATCCACAACGTATGGGGTCAGTGGTCATTTGGCCCCTAACATTTATTTTTAACCCAATCAAATCTTATCGTATAAAACATTTGCAATTCAAACCCTCCCGTCAATTTTTCAGTTAAATTTGACAGATGTCCTTTCAAAATTTCCAAATTACCCTTTTCCTCTCTCTCTCTCTCTCTCTCTCTCTCTCTCTCTCTCTCTCTCTCTCTCTCTTATACTCTCGTAAAACAGAGTCTTGCTGACACAACGTCATTGGGGGGAATATTCTAATCAGGTTGGACTCCTCTGATCGCCGGAATTCTTCTACATTGTTAACAATATTTACCCAGCAGAGAGAATTTTGTGTTCTTTCCCTGCGGATTCTCTTTGAGACCTTTGACTAAGTGGAAGACCGAGTCTGAGGCTACCCATCTACATTTTCAACTTCAAACACCCATTTTATAGTTCTTGTTTTAGGTTGACAATAGGAAAAGAAAGATAAACGCTGCTATTTTCTTTGGGGGGGGGGGGGGGGGGGGGGGGAAGAATTGGTTGATCTTGTAATGGCGTCGAGTTTGATCTGCAGGGCAATCAAGACAGTGAAAGATCAAACGAGCATCAGCATCGCTAAAGTGGCCGGAACAGTAGCCCCAGACGTAGACGTCTTGGTCGTGAAAGCGACCGAGCCACGACGAAGACCCAGCCGACGAGAAACTGTCACGGAAGGGTCTTACAAGAAGGATTACGAAGCTGGGCCGCCAAAGGTAAACGTAGGAGGAGGAGAAGAGCCCAACAGTATCAGCCCAAAGAAGATAATGACGAGGCGTAAGGAAACAGCTAGAGAAAATGGATCTTATATAACTTGCTGGAGTGGACAGGAGAGGAGAAGAGAGGAGAGGAGAGGAGAGAGGGGGTGGGGGGGGGGGGGGGGGGGGGAATTGGTTTGTTATCTTCTGCATTTTCTGTTTTAGCTTTTTCTGCATTTTCTGTTTTGAAGAACTTTGTTGATGGAGACGGAGATTTGAATGAAGTTTTTCTTGTTTTCTTCTTCATTTGTGTAATCTTTATTGAGAACTATTGGGTTACACAACAGTGGTATCAGAGCAAGTTACGTTCGACGATGGCAGAAACCCGAGCGAAATCCAATGAAGAGCACCTGAAGAAACTCTTCGGCGGCTACCATGAGTTGCAGAAGGCGGTCACAGACCTTGCCTCCTAGCTAGCAGCTATCGATCATATTTTTAAATCTCAACTAGCAACTACCGATCAGAATCTTCAGGAGTTCCAGACTAAACAGGACCGTCTAGAGCTCGCTTTCAATTCGTATGTCCAGGAATCGATGGTGAAACATGACGCACTGCTGTCTCTGTTAACGAAGTGGGCCACACTCGACCGGAAACAGGGCAGAATCAAAGTGTGGAAACCGATCCTTGGCACCGACAACAGGTAAGCGGAAATTCCGTTGTCCCCTCTTCTAGCACACTAAACGCAGCGGCAGAATCGGGGCCTCAGAAACAACCCATACACAGTGATACATTTCTGCCTAACTCATGGAATCCTTGGCAAAACCCGCCGGCCCGACTGCCTTTCTTTCCCCCAACAACTGCAGAACACCAGCGTATTGAGCCTCAGTATCCGAGATTTCCGAAGCTAGAACTTCCATACTTTACTAGTGACAATCCTCGAGAATGGATACAGAAAGCAGATAAATACTTCGATTTACACCGTACCGCTGAGCACCATAAATTAGAAATGGCAGAACTAGTCCTACGGGAGAAAGCAGATGTGTGGTACCACGGATGGGTGACGACACGACCCGGGGTCACCTGGAGGCAATTCACATTTGCCCTTTGCAAGCGGTTCACTGCCAATCCAGGAGAAGATGTACTGGAGGCGCTCAGCAAAGTCACTCAAACAGGAACCGTGGCTGAGTACCTTGAAAAATTTGAGGATCTTAAGGCTCAGGCTCAATCCCGTCTTTCGGACATGCCGGAATCCTTCTGGATTGCCGAATTTACCAGCGGCTTGAAAGAAGAATTACGAGCGATGGTCAAGATAGCCCGCTCGATGACCCTGGAACAAGTAATTGAAGTCGCAGGTCTACAGGAATCAGCTCTGGGAATCATTAACAAGACCTTCAAAACTGCTAGACCAACTTCCCATCCTCGATGGATTGATTTTCCTAGGGCAGCGCCGGTAACCACTCCGCTACTCGAACTACCCACCGACTCTGCTAAACCACCAAATAGAGTTCAGCGAATTCCACAAGCTGACTTACTACTTAAAAAGAAGTTGGGTCTCTATTTCAAATGTGATGAGAAGTATTTTGCGGGGCACGTTTGTAAGAACAGGGTGTTAAACGTCCTTATCGTCGACTCCAAAGAGGACGAGATTACCCATTTGTCCGGTGATGAAGATCCTGACCACCATTCCGACGCCATTCCATTAGAGGTCTCGCTTCATGCCTTGTCCGGCCAAACGTCAAATTCAATAGTGCGCATATCCGACCAAATGGGACAACAACAAATCTCCATTCTGATTGATAGTGGGAGTACTCAATAGTTTTCTGGAGGAGAGGTTGGCTGCCCATTTTCGGCTGCAGCAGTTAGCCGGACGTTTTGCTACTGTTATGGTAGCCAACGGCGACAAACTAGTGAGCCACGAGCTGGCCAATCCAGTAACTTGGAAGATGCTGAACCTGCCATTCACATATCATCTACGAACTTTGCGATTTGGAGGGAGCGATGTGATTTTGGGCATCGATTGGATCTCCACGCATAGCCCAGTCACATTTGATCCGCCTCACCAACATCTTCAGATCCAATATGAAGTCAGGCCTTTAACCATTCCACACTCTTGTCAGGTGGGCCTTAGTGAATTGTCCAGCCCAAAGTCTCTCTTGACTTGTTGGAAACAGCATCCAAGTGGGTACATTACACAGATGGAACTGGTTCAACTCAACACAGAACCGACGAGCCCAGAATGTATTAGGGCCATCCTACAGGAGTTCATCGACCGTTTTGCTCTTCCATCGGGGCTACCTCCGGCAAGGAACCAGGATCACCGGATCCCACTCTATCCAGAAGCGAAACCTTTCCGGATCATGCCTTACAGGTGCCCTTTCTCACAGAAAACTGAGATTGAGAGATTGGTACAAGAAATGTTACAGGAAGGCTTAATCGTTCCTAGCAATAGCCCTTTCGCATCCCCCGTGATTCTAGTGAAGAAAAAGGATGGCAAGTGGCGCTTCTGGGTCAATTACCGGCAACTCAACGCTCTGACTATCAAGGACAAGTTTCCAATGCCCATTATAGACGAATTATTGGATGAGCTCCACGGC
This sequence comes from Begonia masoniana, assembly GCA_022432975.1. Classification (NCBI taxonomy): domain Eukaryota; kingdom Viridiplantae; phylum Streptophyta; class Magnoliopsida; order Cucurbitales; family Begoniaceae; genus Begonia; species Begonia masoniana. Next base: position 41,143,140 of record CM039513.1, on the reverse strand, counting down.
TCGGCAATTTTTTCGAAAATAGATCTATGGGCAGGCTACCACCAACTCAGGGTCCGGGAAGAGGATTGCCACAAAACTGCCTTCAGAACACACCAAGGGCTCTACAAATTCAAGGTAATGCCGTTTGGCCTCACGAATGCGCTGGCCACATTTCAGGCACTCATGAATAATATCTTCCAGCTGTATCTGGGGAAGTTCGTCCTTGTATTTTTTGATGACATACTGGTATACAGCCCTACCATTCAGACCCATTGCAAGCATTTAAGAATTGTGCTTGTCCTATTACGACGCCACAGGTTGGTCGCCAAGGAATCGAAATGCACCTTTGGTCACAAACAGATTGGCTACTTAGGCCATATCATTTCCGAGGAAGGAGTCAAGGCCGATCCAGCCAAGATTGAGGCCATGATAAATTGGCCACCTCCTACTACTATCAAACAGCTGCGCGGGTTTTTAGGACTCACAGGCTACTACAGAAAGTTTATACGCGGCTATGGTATGTTAGCTAAACCGCTGACAGCCCTGTTAAAGAAAAATGCGTTTGAGTGGAACCAGGACACGGAGGAAGCTTTCCAAATTCTCAAATCGACAATGAGCAAGCCCCTAGTCTTAACGCTACCGGATTTCTCCCAACCATTTATTATTCAAACAGACGCGTGTAGCGGAGGAATGGGGGCAGTATTGATGCAGCATCAACAAGTAATCGCGTATATGAGCAAGCCCTTTAATGTAAGGAACATGGGGCTATCCATCTACGAGAAAGAACTGTTAGCACTGGTCTCAGCGGTTCAGCTCTGGCGCCACTACCTAGAAGGCAATACTTTTGTCATTCAAACAGACCATCAATCTCTCAAGTATCTTCTGGAGCAGCGACTTACGACCCCCTTACAACAGAAGTGGCTATCTAAACTGATGGGACTCAATTATCAGATCGAATACAAACAAGGAAAATTCAACACAGTAGCAGATGCCCTTTCTCGTCATCCTTTAAGTCAGCCAATGGTTGTACCTCAATGCCAAACAGTCACGTTAAACACTCCGACCTGGATGAGGAAGGTCGTGTCAAGTTACGACAGGGATGATTGGGCCGCAACTCTAATCACCAGCTATTGGTGGACCCCTCTCAGGTCGCCTCTTTTTCTTATACTAATGGTCTCATTCGTTTCAAAGGTAGATTGGTGCTGGGGAAGGGAAATGACATCAGAACCAAGGTTCTCCAAACCTTACATGACTCGGTAGAAGGGGGGCATTCCGGTATTCAAGCAACACTCCATCGAGCCAAGTCTCTCTTCTACTGGCCTGGTTTAACATCAGCTGTTCGCACATACATCAACAATTGTGACGTTTGTATGAGATGTAAACACGAGCATGTCCCTTATCCCGATATGCTCCAGCCACTTCCAATCCCCCAGAATCCTTAGACCCATGGACTTCATTGAGGGATTACCCAGCTCCCTTCATTCCAACTGCATCTTGGTGGTGGTGGATCGATTCACTAAGTACGGCCACTTCTTAGCACTCCGTCATCCTTTCACTGCTATCCAGGTAGCCAATTTATTTTTGGATAACATTTTCAAGTTACATGGCCTTCCTCAGTCTATAGTATCAGATAGAGATCCAGTTTTTCTATCCAATTTTTGGCAATCTATTTTTTCATCTTTGGGAGCTGTTTTAGACACATCTACAGCTTACCACCCAGAGTCGGATGGCCAAACCGAGAGATTGAACCAATGCTTGGAGATGTATCTTCGCTGTATGACTTTTCGTAAACCATCCGCTTGGCGGCAATGGCTGCCTTTAGCGGAATGGTGGTACAATACTACCATTCAAACCGCCATTAAGATGACACCCTTTGAAGCTTTATATGGCCAGCCACCACCTCGGTTAGCCATGGGTGCTTACCTGCAATCTCGCTCGACTGCTGCTGATTTTTATCTCCATGATAGACATGCAATGGACAAGCTTCTTAAGGAGAATATAGCTCAGGCTCAGAGCCGAATGAAGGTTTATGCTGACAAGAACAGAACTGAACGAAGTTTTAACGTGGGAGATTGGGTGTATTTGAGATTGTTGACTTAGAGAGTGTTTAAGTCATAATTTGTTTTTGTTGATGTCTGTGTGTATTAAATATTCAATTTGATTATGTGTACTTAATGAGAATTATAAATATGAGTTTATTTGGAAATACCCTTGAAAAAGGTATTTTAGTTGACTAATGAATCGGTTTGAGTATACAGAGCTAAATAGTAAAACAGGCTTGGATATACCGATAGCTACACGACAAAGAACAGAAGGCTTCTGCCGATGATGTACTCAGCGCCTATATGTTTCATCTGCCGATGACGTGTCAAGCTGTTCTTATGCCGATCGCTACACGACAGAGAAGAGAAGTTCCTTGTACCGATGGCGTTTGAAGCTACTTGTTCCGATGACGTGTCAATATGCTTCTACCGATGACTATATATATAATAAAATAGAAGCTTCTGCCGATAGCTGTTTCTGAAGACAGATGCCGATGACGTGTCAAAGCACTTATATGCTGCAACTGCCGATCGAGTCTGAAGATACATCTGCCGATGATATTTGTAGCAGCTCCTGCCGATTGACTAAACGACAAAAGGAGATGCTGACTAAAGCATGCATCTGCCGATGAATTTTCACGTTGCACCTGCCGATGAAGTTTCAAGACACATATGCCGGTGACGTCTGAAGCTTACTCATTCCGATGACGTGTCAAGTGTTTTGAAGCTACATCTTCCGGTAATCTTCCGCCAGAATTCAAAGTTAGCCGCGAAGCTACAGTGACGTCGTTTTCAGCATTAACTCCAGACTTTTAATGGCGACGACGAACAGCGACTCTAAATGCAACGGATATCTGCTACAGTACGGATGCTTCCCAACGGTAACTTTTATCCATTTGAAGAAAGAAGCATTCAATTCTGTGAAGAAAAATATACAGAGTATTTAAGCCGAGCTCAGAGCACGAAGAAAGAACTTTTGCCAATTGGAATTCTGAGCCCTAGCTGCGAAAGAAAAACTCTCTCTGTATTTTTCTCTACATCTCTCAAATCCTAACTTGAGATTCATCTTGTGAGATTGTAGTGTGAGCTTAATATTTTACAAACTCAACATTCTTGTTAAGGCAGTGGATTGACGCCCGTGAAGTTTAATCCTGAGTTGTAAAGGCAGTTGATCGGAGCCCGAAATTCCGATCTGGTTTTTCTCGAAGAGAAGGTTAAGGATCTTCAAGGGGTGAACCTTGAAGCGTGGACGTAGGCTGGGTTGAGCCGAACCACGTTAAAACTCTTGTGTTAATTTCTCTCTCACTCTATACTTTATTTATTTGCTTGCTGTTAGCATTAAATCAAAACACGAGAGAAATTATTATAGATTGTAAAATTAAGTATTAAAAAGTCTAATTCACCCCCCTCTTAGACAAATCCGATCCTACAGAGACTTCAGCCATATCGTCAGTAGTCGGTGGCCGCTAGGAATGTCCAGAAGCTGTCCCCAAAATATTTTGGCCCTTTTCAGGTTATTGCTTGGATTGGACAGGTGGCCTTTAAGTTAGACCTTCCAGAGGGTGCTCGCATCCATCCCGTTTTTCATGTTTCTCTGCTCAAAGCTAGTATTGGTAACAAAGTAATCTCGTCACCACATCTGCCTCCGGATGTTTATGCAGACAGTACACACATTGTTCCTCACTGCTTCCTTCAAACTAGAGTCGTTAAGAGAGGCAATTTTCCTATCACGCAATGGCTTATTCAATGACATGACAAGCTAACTTCTGAAGCTACGTGGGTGGACTCCGACTCGATTACAGCCCATTATCCTACATTCCAACCTTGGGGACAAGGTCAAAATGAGGGGGAGGACGGAGGACTGTCACGGAAGGGTCTTACAAGAAGGATTACGAAGCTGAGCCGCCAAAGGTAAACGTAGGAGGAGGAGAAGAGCCCAGCAGTATCAGCCCAAATAAGATAATGACGAGGCGTAAGGAAACAGCTGAGAAAATGGATCTTATATAACTTGCTGGAGAGGAGAGAAGGGGGGGGGGGGGGGGGGAATTGGTTTGTTATCTTCTGTATTTTCTGTTTTAGCTTTTTCTGCATTTTCTGTTTTGAAGAACTTTGTTGATGGAGACGGAGATTTGAATGAAGTTTTTCCTGTTTTCTTCTTCATTTGTGTAATCTTTATTGAGAACTATTGGGTTACACAATAGAAACACATCGGTGAAATTCTGAATTTGACCTCCTGCTCGAGGGGATACGTGACTGCATTTGTAACTGCGATTTCAAAACGGTTAAGCAAAACCCGCGATTGGATAGTAGCCCTTAAGGCGCTGATTCTTGTCCATAGAGTCTTGATTGATGGACATTTCTCGTTCGAGGAGGAGATTGTTCATGCGAATGGAAACAGTATGCGAATATTGAATTTGTCCAATTTTAGAGATGAGGCCCATTCGAATTCGTGGGATCACTCTTGTTTTGTTAGGTTTTATGCAATGTATCTCGAGAACAAGGTTGAATCTATGGTTTATGTGAAGAGATCGAAAGAAATTGATGGTAAATTTAACGATGATAGAGAGAGAGAGAGAGAGGAAAGGGTAATTTGAGAATTTTGAAAGGGCATCTGTCAAATTTAACTGAAAAATTGACGGGAGGGTTTGAATTGCAAACGTTTTATACAATAGAGTTTGATTGGGTCAAAAATAAACGTTAAGGGCCAAATGACCACTTACTCCATACGTTGGGGGCTAAATTGAACTTTTCCCTAAATGTTATAAATAGTCTGTTAGAAAAATAGATGAGTAAGTTTTAAAAATATTTCACATAATAAAATAAAATTAAGAGCGATACATTAGTAAGGTGAGGGTTCAAAACAACCCATTGTATTGTGTGGTACATAACAAAATAAGTCACTACTATTATAATATAAAATCTCAATAAAAATGGAGTCAATAACAAGATGCCCAAAATGTGAGTAAAGACAATACTCAATAATTGCAACAACCAAAACAAACTTGATTAGGTTTAGAATTTCACAATAAGAACATGACACATTTAGCCGTTTCATTACTCTATTTTACAAAGCACAATACATTCTCCAACGGTTGAATGTGCGTCACAAAAAAATATCTTCACACAGTTCAATCAAACTCAGTTCACACGACTGAGTTGATTAGTATTTCCAGATAATATATATGTATTATCAAATAAATCATGGTAGTGAAAACATACATATAATATAAAATTAACATGACTAAAACAACATGTCACATAACAAAAATATATGAGAAGACGGTTCAAAATAAGTTTTATAAAACAATGTATTAGCTATTAAATGTAATAAATAAATCCTCGACCTCAAATGGTATAATTCACAAATACTGAGATCAAGTGTCCAAAACCAAGAATGTCCGATATCAAATCAAACTTCATCCTTTCTCTATAATCTGACTTTAGATGTCTTAGATTCTTGCATCAATATAACATTTTGAACTTCAATTTCCAAACTTAAACCAAAATCCTATATATGAATGGAAATAATGAGAATGGGTTTAAATTGCGACTTACCCTCGTTGTCTCAAAGATTGTCATTCAGATCATACTTCGACCGAGATCTAAGATTCTAAACCAAATCGGGTCACAATTTTAAGATTTCAATCACAGTAAAGATCCAAATACTCCGACAACAAAACCGAGCAACAACTTATCTTAAACTTTAGACATCCAAAACGTTAATCGCACTAATAATTTGCATAATCGAACTATGAATTTCCACTTTCCTCTCAAACCATTCGGTTTCCTCGATCTCATTAGCAAAAGTGATGAAAAAAATGATTTTTATGGTTGAAACTTTTCTTTTAATTTCTATGGCCCACTTTCAAGCCCACACCTAATGGTTACCTGTTATGGCCCGATTTCAAGCCGGTATCCAAAGTTCACTATTCATGACAAATTTAATAAATAAATAAAATAAAATCTATGTTTCTCATTTACCTTTAGTTGAAATGCTGGTTCTTACAATATTTTAGATAACTTTCTAAATTGGTTGTATGAAAACATATTCACTCACACAGAACAACCAATTTGAAATAAGATATGAATGACATAACCAAAAAAAGAATAAGACACAATTCAATTGCGTTGCAAAAAGGGCATGGACCGGATTGAAGAAGTGCACTTGTTTGAAGATGTGCCACTAAAGGTTTGGAGAACACACTTGGGAGGAGGTAACAACGACAACAATCCGTTGTGTGGAATTGAGAACGATCCAAGATAAAGGAAATTGTGAAGATAAAGCCTGGGGTAAAAACTTGTGTATATTGTACAATTTGTCATAAATAGTGAACTTTGAAAAATAGAAACACCATAGTATTCCATTTGAGAATTGTGTTCTCGAGCCAAGCACTCGATCGACAGAGTTTGCAACCCTTGTTTGATGAATGACCTTTAAGGCGAGGGAGGCCCTCAGTTGCATGTGGATTTGGCTAATGAGCTAAACAAGTGGGGGGAGGGGGTATTGGTTTTTTAAATGAGCCAAACAATTTCACTCGTTTGTGTTAGGTTAAGCTCAGTTTAACTCATTTAAATGGGTCTAGTTAAACTCAGTTAACAACTCTATTTAAATTTTAACGTGAGTTTTCATATATTTCAAAAGAGTAATGTTACATTGAGATTATAATTTTACACTTTAATCTCGTATCGTATCGTGATGTGATGTTTACGTGTTATTAATTAATTAATAAAATTATTACGATAAAAAATAAATATTTAGTAATGATATCTAGGATAGATGACCGTGTAACCCACGCGCCAATTCGCAGAGACCCGCCACTGCGTTTCCCGCCACCAGTAATCGTGTGTATATTAATACATTCTGATGTTGCAGACGAAGGGAAACCAATGAGACACTCCCAAGGAGTCTTTAGTGAGTTTCTTCCCGTTCTTTTTCTGCTCTGAAACCCTAATTTGTTGGCATGGATGATAATGTTGAGCAGAACAAGCTTCCCGAACTCAAGCTAGGTATCCTGCCGAACTCCGTTACTCTGTTCTTTGATTCAATATTTTTTATGTGCGTCGGAATTTTTATGTTTATTCATTTCTTTCTCTTTCGCACATGTTTTGTGTTGATTATATGTCGTTTTGGTAGATGCTAGGCAAGCTCAAGGGTTTCTTTCATTCTTCAAAACTCTACCGTCTGTAAGTTCTCTTCACTTTCCTCAAGTGTTTGCGATGATTTCTGTGATGTGTCAAAGTTTGAACTGTTACAATTTTAAAGTAGTTTCTGCTGCCTGTTTGGTTGCTGAAATAACTAAGCACTAGAGACAAAATGAAAGTTGGTTGTATGGAAATGATGTGTCTCATTTCCTTTGCCGGTACTGGAACAAGCCTCTCATTTATAAATATAAAGGGAAAGGAGTTTATTTGTCCAATTTAAAAACTGTATGAATGGCTTCTAAACTGAACTCTTAACTCTTCACACATCCTTTTCTCCGTATGATGAAAAACAGGATCAGAAGCGATGTGTACAATTAATTGTTATTGTGTATGGCTTTTTTGCAGGACTCAAGGGCTATTCGATTGTTTGATCGCCGGGTTAGTATACAATCAACCTTTCTTTTAGTGTAGTTGGCTCCTTTTTAGAAAGTTGAAAAGTCATTAATTTTTCTGTTCACTACTGTTAATCTTTCTGTGACATACTTTTTTGTCTTAATACATGTATATAACTAAAAAAGTCTACTTCAGGCAGTACTTTACTGTGTGCGTGCAGATGTCTTTATTTCTAATTCAACTCTAAAAAAATGACCAATCTTCTCTTCTCCCTCAGAAACCTTCTCTGTTTTCTTCTTTTCTCTTATCTGAAATTCCATAAACATTGCATGATTTGTTTCAATGAGGATTTATCTCTTTCAGCATAATTATAGTTGTTTCCACAATGTTCCAGTTTGATTTGCAGTTTCCTCAAAAGATTTGTAATTTTTTCAGGATTACTACACTGCTCATGGAGATAACGCAACATTCATTGCAAAGACATACTACCATACCACTACTGCTTTACGACAACTTGGTAGTGGATCTGATGGGCTATCTAGTGTGAGCATCAGTAAAAATATGTTTGAGTCAATTGCTCGTGATATCCTTCTGGAGAGAACAGATCATACCATCGAGCTTTATGAGGGAAGTGGCTCAAGTTGGAGACTGATCAAGAGTGGCACTCCTGGGAATCTTGGTAGCTTTGAGGACATTTTGTTTGCAAACAATGAGATGCAGGAAACCCCTGTTGTTGTTTCTTTATTTCCAAGCTTCCGAGAAAATGGATGTACTATTGGATTAGGATATATTGATCTAACTAAAAGACTACTGGGTTTGGCTGAATTTCCTGATGATAGCCACTTTACTAATGTGGAGTCAGCCTTGGTTGGTCTAGGTTGCAAGGAATGTCTCTTGCCTCTAGAAAGTGGCAAGTCCAGCGAAATTAAGGCTTTACATGAAGCATTAACAAGATGTAGTGTCATGTTAACAGAGAGGAAAAAAACAGAGTTCAAAATGAGAGATTTAATGCAGGACCTTGCTAGGCTTGTCAAAGGTTCTGTCGAACCAGTTAAGGATTTGGTGTGTGGGTTTGAGTTTGCACCTGGAGCTTTAGGGGCATTGATATCATATGCAGATTTACTTGCAGATGAGTGCAATTATGGAAATTACAGTATCATGAGGTACAATCTTGATAGTGTGATGAGGTTAGACACTGCTGCCATGAGGGCACTAAACATCCTGGAAAGCAAAACTGATGCAAACAAGAATTTCAGTTTGTTTGGTCTCATTAATCGAACATGTACTGCTGGAATGGGAAAACGACTACTGCACAAGTGGCTAAAACAGCCTTTGCTGGATGTGAAAGAAATTAATTGCAGGCTTGATTTGGTTCAGGCTTTTGTGGAGGATGCTGCTCTGCAACAAAATCTGAGACAACATCTCAAAAGAATTTCGGATTTGGAGCGATTATCACAGAGTCTTCAAAAAAAAAGAGCTGGTTTGCAGCATGTTGTTAAACTTTATCAGGTATTTGATCAACCATAATATTTTTCCTGGTAAAATATTCTGCGGATATAATGGAGTTGAGATGCTATGATCTGTGTATTCTCAAAAATAAAAGTAATGCCATATTTTGCACTATTTTTCTTGAGGATCATTTCTTGTATACTGGCACTTATCCTAGTACTTATTCTAGATTACATGGGAAATTGTTGTATAATAGTCTTTTATGTTATCATCAAAATTAAACATGCAATATTTTGTGATAGGAGGAAGATAGTCCTGTTCTTATGACATGATTTTTCTATCCTCTTAATGCAGTCAAGTATCAGACTTCCATACATAAAAAGTGCTTTGGATCAATATGATGGACAATTTTCCTCTCTGATCAAGGAAAGGTATTTAGATTCTCTTGATTTCTGGACAGACGATGAGCACCTGAACAAGTTTATCTGCCTTGTTGAAACTTCAGTAGACCTTGAACAACTTGAGAATGGTGAATATATGATCGCATCAAGTTATGATTCTGCATTGTCTGAGTTAAAGAATGAGCAAGAGTCATTGGAGCATCAAATACACAATTTGCATAAACAAACTGCCAATGATCTTGATCTGGTTATAGATAAAGCATTAAAGTTAGATAAAGGCACACAATTTGGACATGTTTTCAGAATAACAAAGAAGGAAGAACCAAAAATAAGGAAAAAGCTCTCTTCCCAATTTATTGTGCTTGAAACTAGAAAAGATGGAGTGAAATTTACAAATACAAAGCTTAAAAAGTTGGGAGACCAGTATCAAAAGAAACTAGAGGAGTATAAGCGATTCCAGAGAGAGCTTGTTACCCGGGTTGTACAAACTGCAGCAACCTCTCTGAGGTAGATATAACTATACTTTGTGCGTCTTCTGAGCAGTTTTTCAAGATTTGAGGAAGTTACATTTTGCAGGTATTTGGATCGGTGGCTGAGATGCTTTCAGAGTTGGATGTTTTGCTTAGTTTTGCTGATTTGGCCTCTTGTTCTCCTAATCCTTACACCAGACCACACATCACTGCCTCGGTATTTACATTTTACTTGTCCTTTGCTGTTTTTTTGTCATACTTATGGGAGTCCTTCCTGTAACATGCTACAAATCTTTAAGTTTGATTAGTTTGCGTTGGCTATAACAGGACCAGGGAGATATTGTATTAGAAGGGTGTAGACACCCATGCGTGGAGGCTCAGGACTGGGTTAACTTTATACCAAATGATTGTAAGCTTGTGAGTGTTCTAACATTGAGAAAACTTATTTGTTTCGCTGCAACTTGTTAATTTTAGTGTCCCATTGCTGTCTCGTTTAATTTTTTTTACAAATCAGGTGAGGGGTGAAAGTTGGTTTCAGATTATTACTGGGCCCAACATGGGAGGAAAATCAACATTTATTAGACAGGTGCAATTTTCAACTCACTGCTTATTTGTTATGATTTCTAATGTATCCGATCGGGCGGATAGTTCCTAATGCATTCCTTTTTCTGTAACTGCAGGATCTTTTTAGTTTTCACTTTCTCACTGTTGGCTATATTTGTGGTTAATTTTGACTTTATTTTGCTCAGTGCTTTGTGCCAATGCTTGGTCCTCACTCTAGGCTTAGTATCTAGATGTTGTGGGGTGTTGCGAATTCACTACTTATCAATTTTCTAATTGATTGATACTTGTAGGTTGGAGTAAATATTCTGATGGCACAAGTAGGTTGTTTTGTTCCTTGTGATAAAGCCAGTATATCAGTACGTGATTGCATTTTTGCTCGCGTAGGTGCTGGAGACTGCCAAGTGAGTTCTTTGACATGCCGGTACAGATTGAAATTATTGAAAATATTAATATCATAGTAAAACCATTGATTCTGAAACCTGTACTTAGATAGCTAGAGTTTAAAATTTCAATTCATGTTTTTCAATCTTATATTTGACAGTGACTATGATAGACCATTGTCATAGTTTCATGTACATTGTTTATATGCTGCTTTCCCAAGTCAAAGCAACACTTGGGGGATAAGTTTTTAATTTGTTAGTGATCATTATTGTTGGAAATATGGGGTGCAGCTGTGTGATATAATTTTAACTATGTTAATGTTAATAGAGTGCTATGCATTTCAAAATATAGTTCAATTTAAAGTGGAAAACAAAATGATTCTATATTGAGAACAGTATCTTTTCCGAGCAATGAATTTTAATTAGAGGTTTTCTCAATGAGCAATACGAAAAGTGAAGTCTGTACGTGGGTTAATCAATAGATTATGAAGCTTGGTAGGAATTATTCACGTTCATTATCCAACTTGAACTAATCATCCATGTTTAGTCTTAACTTCTTCTACGTCGGGAATGCATGTCTATCTTTTTTTAACTAAACTCGATAGCATATATTGGCGAATTATAATTGACTAGTCATGAATTTTGAGGTACATATTGGGCTTATGAAATGGATGGGAAATTGAAATCATTACTGTTAACCATTTTCAGTTAGTTGGACAGCGTTAGGCATTGTAAAGAATTATGATTAACAATTACATTTCAGTCAGCTCTTTGCATGGAATAAATTCTTTTCAAGTACCTTAATTGAACAAGGATAGCTTTCTCGTCAGAGAACTAAATAAATATTGTGCACTTTTTCTTCAGCTGCGTGGCGTTTCTACATTTATGCAAGAGATGCTTGAAACTGCATCTATATTGAAAGGAGCAACTGATAAGTCACTGATAATAATTGATGAGTTGGGCCGTGGGACATCGACGTATGATGGATTCGGTTAGTTTTTCTCTTGCTTTGTTTCCTGGATTTCTAATTTTTTTCCTCTATGGATCACTTATCTAGCCATAAACTTTTTGTAATATTTTAAATCAACATAGAATTGAAATTATACATGTTAATCTCTTGCTCCATTTTTATCCTGGTACGCAGGCTTAGCATGGGCCATTTGTGAGCATATTGTCGAAGAGATCAAAGCTCCTACTTTGTTTGCAACTCACTTTCATGAACTGACAACATTAGCTCATCAAAATGGTAATGTGCCTAATCCACAACATATTATTGGCGTGGCAAACTATCATGTTAGTGCGCACATAGACTCCTCAAGTCGCAAACTAACCATGTTGTACAAGGTAAAAGAATTTTTATGATGTATATTTACATTTGGAGTTTTTCCAACCATTCTTGCTACGCCATTTCATAAATATTTCGAAGAATTTTGAAACATTCCCTAGATTAGGAACCGTTTAGGGAAACTAGTTTGATGTCGTATCTTTGAAGAAAATTGGGTTGCAAATGCTTGTCAATCAAGCTTCTGGTTTAAATTACTTTATTTTTGTGCGAAGTGATGTATCAAAATGATCGCGTATTTGCACAGTGAGGACCATTTCTCGTGACAATAACTTGTGCAGGTTGAGCCAGGGCCTTGCGATCAAAGTTTCGGCATCCACGTTGCAGAGTTTGCCAATTTTCCAGCTAGTGTGGTGGCCCTTGCCAGAGAGAAGGCTGCTGAATTGGAAGATTTTTCACCTGAGGCATCCATTTTGAATGATGATGAAGAAAAGGTATGAACATAACGTTCAAGAATTTTATTCCATTTTCACTTTTTCAAGGCTTTCTGCTACAATGCAATGGTCATAAACACCGTACCATTGAGATCAAAGTGAAGATCCTCCTATCTCACTTTTGGCCATTCATGGTTCAATTGCAGGTGGGTTCGAAACGAAAAAGAGAAATAGGGTCAGACGATGTATCGAAAGGGGTGGCCCGGGCTCGCAAATTTCTGAAATGTTTTGCCGATTTGCCATTGGATAAGATGTGTATGAAGGAGGCTTTGGAGAATGTTGTCAAATTGAAAGACGAGTTAAAGAAAGATGCAGCTCACTCTCATTGGCTTCAGCAATTCCTTTAAGGTTTTCTTTCTTGTCTTGAAATCATATCATCATTGATCTGTTTTGTATTACGTGGGCAAAGCCTTTTTGTATCTATCTATTAAGGTAAGATTAAGTTCTGCCCTCGACCACTTCATGCAAATCATAATTGAATTAAAGTGAATTTCCATGATAATTATTAAAATCGTCAGCTGAGTGAGTACGGGATGACAAGACGATTGGTAAAGAAAACTTTTTGATTTCTTCCAAATTGAAATAGATTGAATCAACGTAAACAGTTGTGTTAGAATTTGGTGTGACCCGAATTCTAGTTGGGGTTGGGTTGGGCTTATATATCAATATTAGAGTTTTACGTTTTCTCTATATATTGATACTTGAGTCGCAAAACTCATTGTACCGAATTTGATATTAGTTATTTTCTCTGCCCGTGATTTTTTCTTTTTCTAGGGTTTTCACGTAAAATTTGGTATCTATTATTTTTTTATTTTCTTTTTCGAATTTCTCGATCGTTCGTTACAGGTAGATTAAGGCGTTTAATTCTAACAAGTTTATGCACATAGTTTTCTATAATTGTGTTAATCTATTATGGATATAGAAAATTGGGTTGTATTTTTTTTATTAGGTGTTTTAGTCCAATTTTTAAACACTTCGCTATTACCCATCCAATTTTGAATTTTGTCTATATGTTATGTGGTAATTTCAAATTCTGTATAAAATATATACATTGCTAGACTAACTTATGCGGCTTATATAACTTGGACCTCGAGTGTCAAATTGCGTCAATTCTTTTTTTTTTTTTTAATAAATGGCAATTATCCCTTAAACGTAAGAGTAAAGGGCAAAATTTCTTAAATTTTATTTTTAGTCAAATAATCTCTTAAACTAAAGATTTTAGACATTAAGTCTTATTCGTTAAAGGATTCGGGATGTGATATGGTTCCAAAGGATGAACTGGATATGGACAGTTCTAATAAGATTTCATTTTTGAACAAAAATTTATTTATTTTTTATTTCATCTATTCCATGACCCAGAGTTTGATTAGAGTAGGGGTCGAGATTGGACGTTTTTTAATTATGCCTCGGATTCGTAAGGTCTTGTGGCTTTTTCCTCCAACTGTGTCGCATGGTTTTCTTTACTAAGCGATTTTAAAAAAGAAACAATTTTGGTGATTTTGGGTGTTGAGATTTTCAATTTTTTATAAAAAAAAAATCGTTAAAAATTATCAAATTCGTCTATCTAATTTCGGAAATTGCCTAGTTGAGAACTTAAAAAGTAAAAGTTAAGGGAATTATTTTCCTAAAATTTCTAATGCCTCTGAGTTAAGGAAATTATTTGTTTTAAACAAAATACTTATTCTTCTCTCTTAATTTTAAAATTTTAATTTACAATTTATACGTTCCATTTATATTTGACTTGTTTATTTAATATTTAATAAATAAATCGGGTCGGGTTACGGATTGTGAGTGGAGGAATATGACATGTCTTAAATGGGACTCGCTAGCTTGACTTTGGCATCCACGCCATCGTTCCCTTGAAAGAGATTAATTAATAATTATGTCATTATCAAGAATATAATACTGGAGACATGTTGGTGATGCCGAATTTCGTAAAGGGTTAGAGAGAGAAGCAAGATAAAATATCTTCATCAACAAGAAAGAGAGCTAGAGAGAGAGAGAGTGAATTTCGTCGGTTGTTCATTAATGGGAGTGAGAGTTCCTCTCATTTTACCTTTCTCAGTGGCGTTGTTTTTAAAAGCCTTTGACGCCATATTCTCTCTGAGCTGAATTAAGTGAGAGAAAGTGAAGTGTAGAGACAAAAGCAAGAATTTTTATAATTTTATTCTGGGTCACTTTTTTTTTTTTTTTTTAATGTTTGGAGGAATGGGCAGTGGGTAATTTGGGTTTCTGTGAAGCGCACAAGGAGGTGGGGGAGGAGAATGGCTTGGAGGAGGGTGTTGAAGGCCGTACAAGCACTGGTGGCACACTGTTCTCTCTTTTGCTTCACACTTCTGCTCGTTTTCAAGCTCGATCACCTTGTTTCCTACAGTTGGTGGTACTGATTTCACTCCTTTTTTTACCTGTTTAGTTTAGGGCTTTGCTACCCTTTGTTTCGTTGTTTATGACATGCAAAGTTGGTCTCGTTTTGGGAATTCTTCATTTCTGTGCGACTCTGATTTATTTGCTGCTTTTGAATTTTCCTCTCTTTTGAATATTTTCTGTTTGCGGTAGTGGTGAGGTTTGAAAAGGCATGGAATCGCTCCACTTTGAGGGACAGTTTGAATTTCTCTGTAAAATTGAGGGGAATTATGGAAGAAAACAACGGCCATTGTGGAAACTTTTTTTTTGTGTTATTGTTAGTTTGGTTTTAAATGGAGTGTTTGCTTAATATTTCAAATGAAGTATAGAAAATGAGTTTATGTAGCATCGAGCTGTAAATTTGAATCTCCATATCTTTTGGCTGCTAAATTGAGGTGGCAAATCAAATGAAATTAAGGTTTTTGCAAAGATTTATTTTCTGCCACTCCGACTGTATGCTCTGCTGTAGTCTAGGGTGGGACAAAGTCATTTCTTCTTCTTTTTCCCTACCTTGTAATGGTCTAATTTTGGTCAACTAGGGTAATTTTTGTCCCGCTGTGGGCCTTTCATGCAGTCGTTGCTCGAGGGAAGGTCTCATTACCCGCCCCATCAGTTCCACACAATCACATGGGTAACATCTTTAAATTGTGAATGGTTCTGCATATTGCTTACAGAGTCGAGATTGGACGTTTTTTAATTATGCCTCGGAATTCGTAAGGTCTTGGGCTTTTTTTTTCCTCCAACTGTGTCGCATGGTTTTCTTTATAAGCGCTTTTAAAAAAGAAACAATTTTTGTGATTTTGGGTGTTGAGATTTTCAATTTTTTATAAAGAAAAAAAAAAACTCCCTATAAAATGATCAAATTCGTCTATCTAATTTCGGAATTGCCTATTGAGAACTTAAAAGTAAAAGTTAAGGGAATTATTTTTCCTAAAATTTCCTAATGCCTCTGAGTTAGAAATTTTTGTTTTAACCAAAATACTTAGTCTTCTCTCTTAATTTTAAATTTAATTTCAAGTTAATACGGTCCATTTATATTTGACTTGTTTATTAATATTTGAATAAATAAATCGGGTCGGGTCGGATTGTTGAGGGGAGGAATATGACGATGTCTTAATGGGAACTCGCTGCTTGACTTTGGCATCCACGCCATCGTTCCCTTGAAAGAGATAATTAATAATTATGTCATTATCAAGAATATAATACTGGAGACATGTTGGTGATGCCGAATTTCGTAAAGGGTTAGAGAGAGAAGCAAGATAAAATATCTTCATCAACAAGAAAGAGAGCTAGAGAGAGAGAGAGTGAATTTCGTCGGTTGTTCATTAATGGGAGTGAGAGTTCCTCTCATTTTACCTTTCTCAGTGGCGTTGTTTTTAAAAGCCTTTGACGCCATATTCTCTCTGAGCTGAATTAAGTGAGAGAAAGTGAAGTGTAGAGACAAAAGCAAGAATTTTTATAATTTTATTCTGGGTCACTTTTTTTTTTTTTTTTTAATGTTTGGAGGAATGGGCAGTGGGTAATTTGGGTTTCTGTGAAGCGCACAAGGAGGTGGGGGAGGAGAATGGCTTGGAGGAGGGTGTTGAAGGCCGTACAAGCACTGGTGGCACACTGTTCTCTCTTTTGCTTCACACTTCTGCTCGTTTTCAAGCTCGATCACCTTGTTTCCTACAGTTGGTGGTACTGATTTCACTCCTTTTTTTACCTGTTTAGTTTAGGGCTTTGCTACCCTTTGTTTCGTTGTTTATGACATGCAAAGTTTGGTCTCGTTTTGGGAATTCTTCATTTCTGTGCGACTCTGATTTATTTGCTGCTTTTGAATTTTCCTCTCTTTTGAATATTTTCTGTTTGCGGTAGTGGTGAGGTTTGAAAGGCATGGAATCGCTCCACTTTGAGGGACAGTTTGAATTTCTCTGTAAAATTGAGGGAATTATGGAAGAAAACAACGGCCATTGTGGAAACTTTTTTTTTTGTGTTATTGTTAGTTGGTTTGTAAATGGAGTTTTGCTTAATATTTCAAATGAAGTATAGAAATGAGTTTATGTAGCATCGAGCTGTAAATTTGAAATCTCCATATCTTTTGGCTGCTAATTGAGGTGGCAAATCAAATGAAATTATGTTTTTGCAAAGATTTATTTTCTGCCACTCCGACTGTATGCTCTGCTGTAGTCTAGGTGGGACAAAGTCATTTCTTTCTTTTTTCCCTACCTTTAATGGGTCTAATTTTGTCAACTAGGGTAATTTTTTTCCCGCTGTGGGCCTTTCATGCAGTCGTTGCTCGAGGAAGGTTCTCATTACCCGCCCCCATCAGTTTCCACACAATCACAATGTGGGTAACATCTTTAATTGGAATGGTTCTCAATATTTGCTTCACAGATTGAAATATATTCTCTATGGTAAATAGAAGATTTCTTGATTTATACTGCTGATCATTTTATTTGGCAGTGGGCACCTTGCCATGCTGTTGTTGCCACGCCCTTGCTTATTGCATTTGAATTGCTTCTTTGTATATATCTTGAGAGTATATATGGTACTTTACGAATACTCCCCCTTTTACCTTTTTTCTGAGATAGAAGAACAAATGTTCTAATCATTTCCTTTGTGCCTTCTGAGTTTGTTTAATGATTCTAACTCAATTTACACATTTTCTGTTTTGGGCAGTACATGGTTTTCCAGCACTCAGTCTGAAGATTGTCTTTCTTCCAGTATTGGCGTTTGAAATGACTATTTTAATTGATAATTTCAGGTTTACGTTTTTCTGTATTTCATTTCTCTATCTCTCTCCTGTATTATGTCTTATGTTTAGAAATTAAATACTTTGTACGACTGTTCAATTAGGACCATTAATGTGGGTACATTGATCAATGAGTAACCTTTCAGTCAATTGCATATCAATATGTCAAATAATCTAGTGATATCGTACGTTACTTTACAAAAACCAGTTCTCAGTTTCCATGCTTGGCGATGCATAATTTTACGTGCTGCATTAAAAACCAAGGGAATGAAACTTTGGCATTTCAGATATTATATATGCTATATGCCATATCATTAATATTGGTTATCTGAGAATAGTTCCTTTCTATGTGTTCATCTACTTCTATGGCTTCCTCATTTGCAATCTCAAATTTGTTTTGCAACCTTGTAAAGCATGTGTCGTTAAATTGTTAAATGTTTTCTGCGTGAGTTCAACCTTACCAAGTCATTCTTAGTCAATAAGCCAAGTAAGAACAAGTGGAGTTTCTAATGGGGTAAAGTGCATTTTGGCCCTTACAACTAGGTGAAATTGGCAATTTACACCGTAAACTTGAATAATAGGCAAGAACAACCTTAATGTATTGATAATGGGCAACATGGCCCCTACCGTCATATTTTCCATCAAAAAGTAACATTTTTTCACTTGTTCATTTTTTTTTTTCCGAAATGCCCCTCACTGGACCGAACCGGACTAGATCGGTTCGGCTAATTCCACTCTGATTTTTTTTTTTAAATCATATTTCTTAGAAAAGAGAAGACAGAGGAATATAATTAAAAATAAAATAAAAAACCAAAGTGCAATTAGCCGAACCGGTCCAGTTTGGTCCAGTGAGGGGCATTTCGGGAAAAAAAAAATGAACAAGTGAAAAAACGTTACTTTTTAACGGAAATTATGACGGTAGGGGCCATATTGCATATTATCAATATATTAAGATTGTTCTTGCCTATTATCCAAATTTACGATGTAAATTGCACATTTCACTTAGTTGTAGGGGCCAAATTGCACTTTACCCTTTCTAATATGAATAATTGTGTGTGTATGAGTAGCCTCTTGTTTTTTATTTTTGTTTAACAGTCTCCACATTTGGAATAATGAGATATGGGAATTTATCTTCCAAGGGATAGTTGATACTTGTAGTAACAATACAGTTTTTATTGGCACATATTAGTATTTAAGATTTTTTTTTTTTATGAGAAACAATGTTTATTGAGATGAAGAAATTACAAGAGAAGAGAGGGAAAGAACTCTTCTCGAACAGTGCTAAGGGTTTAGTATTTAAGATTCATCTCCTCTCATCTTGCATCTTCTTCATTTCCTTTGGGTTTTGACAAGTTGATTTGAGTATTTGTCGGTTAAGTTATTTAGTCGTAATATTTTCTAAATTTATAGATACTCCTGCATTTTAACCATTTTTATGTCCTTCACAGAATGTGTAGGGCTCTTATGCCGGGTGATAATGAAGGCTTGAATGATGAGGCTATATGGGAGACTCTTCCTGTAAGGCACGACGTCATATTCATTTGTAGAACTTTGAATAGATTGCTCTAGTACATTTCTTCTAAACCCATTTGAGTTTCGTACATGTAAAGCCAAAAGTTCTTCCATTCTTCATCTGTAGATTATATTTGAATCAATAGTTTGCATAAAAACAGAGCTGCTTATACTTTATGCTACATTTCTTATCTTACCGCAACAAGTTATAATTACTTAAGAACAGTGATTTTGGTTGTCCTATTTATTTTTCAATCCTAATCTTCATCTCGTAGCACTTCTGGGTTGCAATTTCTATGGTCTTCTTTGTTGCTGCTACTATCTTCACCCTCCTAAAGCTTTGTGGTAAGATTTCTTTATTTTCTTAACTGTAAACTCTTTTCTACCTTATGCATACATTGTCCTTAATTATGGCTTATTTATATTAATTTTTCTCCCATTTTTATATTATTTTTAATAATCTATAATAATTATTCACTGATTGGCTATATTGGATTTGATTTTCAAATTTTCAGGCGATGTTGGTGCCCTTGGTTGGTGGGACTTGTTTATAAATTTTGGGTAAATTAAATGATTTCTTTTCCGCATTATTAGTTAGCCTCTTATTGTTCAAGGTTTTGGAATAATGAAAAGTCTAATTCTTTTCAAAAATATTCTGATGCAGCATTGCTGAGTGCTTTGCATTTCTTGTCTGTACAAAGTGGTCTAATCCTATTATTCACAGAAATTCTAGCAGTGGAGAAGGAACTTCTTCTTCTATGATTATTAGATATCTTGACTGGGGCAGTGGTTTAATACTCTCCCCCCAGGAAGATGAACAACAAGATAGAATATGTGGCCTTCAAAACATTGGAGGCCATATAATGAAAGTTCCGATTATTGGCTTCCAAATCCTTCTTTGCATGCGCCTAGAGGTATCTATATTATGCACTAGGGTCATAATCATGGGCGTTGATTTATTTTTATTATTATTTTTATTTTTTAATTTCTATTGATGCATAAATTTCAGGGAACTCCAGCTAATGCTAAATATATACCACTCCCAGCTCTTTTTTCGCCTCTTTTTCTGCTGCAAGGTGCTGGTGTATTACTTTCAGCATCGATATTGGTGGAGAGGATTGTTCTTCTCCGGGGAAGTGGATTTGGCACTGGGTTGTATTTCAGATTTTCTTCAAAAGCCAATGAATGTTTTGAGTTCTTTCATCGTGGATCAAGGTTTAAAACTCTCTCTAGGAACTATGCCTTAATTTGATCTAACCGACTGCAATGGTGAAAGATGGATTATTATTAGGCTTGAGACATATCAAATGCCTCTCTTTCCTTCTCTTATTAAATGGATCTCACTTTGACTTGTGAAAAATAGGCTTTTGGGTTGGTGGTCAATTGAAGAAGGAAATCGTGAGGAAATGGCCCGATTATTTCACGAAGCAACATCTGGGTTAGTACGGTTATGCTTCTTTTGAAGGTTACACTGTCAGGGTTATACATATATGATATTTTTGTCGTCCTTTTTCCAGTTTATTAAAGTTTATTTGCGAATGAGAGTTTTCATTTAAAACGGATTTATATGATGTATCATCTAGTCTTTTAGTGTTACAAAGTTGGCTGAAGAAAACAACTGATGCGAATATAGATGCGCCTGGGAGGTTCAGTAGGACTTACAGCCAAAGGAGTATGTTGTCTAGCTAAAGGCTGGTGGTATTTTTGTGGTTTTGCGCTGCTGCGGTAGTGGGCCGGAGTAGTAGGTTGTGTCT
Source organism: Begonia masoniana (assembly GCA_022432975.1). NCBI lineage: Eukaryota > Viridiplantae > Streptophyta > Magnoliopsida > Cucurbitales > Begoniaceae > Begonia > Begonia masoniana. Next base: position 41,122,141 of record CM039513.1, on the reverse strand, counting down.
ATTATTTGATTTGTGAGGACCATGGGTAGGATATGTGTGTAGTTACTTTTCTCTTGTGGGTATTGATCATTTTGTGTAAACTGTGTTTAGAGGTTTAGCCGAGTTTGTGGAGATTCCGGACTTGTGGAGGTTTCTTAGTTCTGTTTCGGGTTTGTTTCAGTTCTAATCAGTTCATTGAGTTTAATCTCTGTCGACTTGTGACAGGTATAATACGTTCTCTGGTTATCCTCCTGAGATTGTCAAAAAAATGACCAAGAAAGATCTTGCTGAGGAGGTGATCTTTCTTTCACCATAATCCTGGTTTAGATACCATTCTTTTTACCGCGAACTTCAATTTAACTTTGAATTTTATTTTAACTATTTCGTGAAATTATTTTCATTTTTCGAGGAATATAATGTATTTTGTATCTCAGGTCTGGAGGCTTCAAGCTGCACTCGGCGAGCAGACTGAAATCACGAAATACAGTCATCAGGAGTACGAAAGACTTCAGACTGTATGGGCATATTTGTATAATCATTGTTTTTGTAATCATTGTCTTTAAGATGCCTAAACTGGGTAGTGACATTTGACAGGAGAAAGTGTTATGTCGAGTTTGCTTCGAGAGAGAGATCAGCGTTGTCCTTCTTCCGTGTAGGCATCGAATACTTTGCAGGTAAAAACACCATCAATCCAAGTCTTCTTAACAGACGCATTCGTAGTTGTTTGCGAAGAACAATGTTTAATTGTTATTCTTTTGCTTTAACCATTGCAGTATGTGCTCGGCCAAGTGTAAAAAATGTCCGATTTGCCGAGTCTCTATCGAGGAGCTTTTACCTGTATATGACGTTTAGACTTTTGACTCGTAATACCCGGAATCGAAGATGGTAGTGGCGGTTTTCGTTTTCCTTCTCTGGTTAACATAAAAGATGGCAAATTGGATGATGAAATTGGAGTCAGCCTTTGATTACACACTATGTAGATTGGAAGTAACGAAAGCAGATGATGTTTAACTTGACATAGCTCTAGATACGTGTTTTTTTTTTTTTTGTGTTTTGAAGTGTAAATCACTGAGCCTCACTTGAAACATTGTTTATAGAATTACTTGAAATTGTCGAACTGTTTTATTAGTTTGTCGGAATCTTTGCTGTTTGAGGAACTGATTATGGGTTTGGTTGTAAGCTGGTCTCAGCCGGCGAGGATCTTCTCCCATTATTTTCTCCTCCCTGGACTCTCCTTTAAATCTACACCTTTCATTTTTTTAATCGAATGGTCAATTAATATCGAACATATTGAACATTGATCGGTACAATTAATGTTATAAATAAATTATTTATAATTCATTACAATAATTATATTTTAATTACACCAATAATTATTTGTTACGTCAATAAATATTAAAAAAAATAAAATAAAAAGTAAACGTAGCATTATTCATAAATTCTGCGCATGAATAGGTAAACTAAATGTCGTTTATTTTTTGTGCAAAACCGACCAGAACCGGATCAAATATGTCGGTCTGGTCCGGTTCTTTGGTCCGGGTCGATTTTGCTCACCCTTACTTAACGGGGATTGGTAGAGTGAACCACCAAAGTTTAGGTATTGTTGTATCTAAATAGTAACTAGGTAAATGTAGCCAGCGACAAGAGCCACACATGGACGTTAGGGTCTTTGGTCATAAAGAGTAATTCACTTTTGACCTAGACCGACCGACCCAACAACTTCTAACAGTTTCTGTAATTTTTGTGGGTCTAGTTTTGCCAATTACCAGAATTCAGAAATTACTCAAAAATTTTGAGTTCCCATGGCTGTGTAATCATTTGAGTTAATTGTCCGTCCCCCACATTTCTCTGTATTAAATTTACACCCTAAATTCGTTGTGTTCTTATTTTCCCTTTGATTTCGGCAAACCTCCTCTTGTGTTCTTGCTGTTGCAGAGATTGCCGAGCTTTTGGAAAGCCTCTCTCTTTCAAGTGTTCAATCTATTTCCTTCGATTTCTGCATATAGGCTTCTTCTTTGATCAATTGCTTTCCGATTATTCTCGATCCAGATTGGTTCGGGCTGGGGTTTCTGGGGTCTTATATTCTGGTAAAAGTTATTGGAACCCTATAGTATGATTTTGTTCTTATTATCAGGTCGCCCATTGTTCGGCTCTCCAGAATATGTAGTTAAACAGGAAAAAAGTGATTTTATTTGATGAAATCTGATTAACTGCATAAGTCTATTGGTGGAATTTGTCTCACGAGCAGATGTTTTAGCTTTCTATGCGTTAATGACGATTGGGAGATTCACTTTGTTTCCTTTCGTACCTTATTTCCGTATTTCAAGCTTGCTCCCAACTGGCACTTTCCAAACCCACAAAGAGTTCCCTATTTTAGTTGCATTTGATGGACGGAACTGTGTATGATTCTGGACTTGTTATCTTAAGGGATTATTATGTGTTTTCGTAAGTGTTTAGTTGGAGGAATTTGAGAAAATTTATCAAGGAAAGTTCACATCTTACTTGCTACAAATGAAAATTTCAGCAATTTCATATTGGAATGGCTGAAGAATCCGGAGAATGGCATTAGGATCAGAAAGACTTGGTTTTAAAGTTTTTAAAAATGAGCAGATCTCCTTCTTTCTTGGTGAAGTCAGATCAAACTCCGACTCTTCACTCTGAATCTCTGCATAACTGGGTTGTAGCTTTTTGTATAATTAGATTTGATCTCAAACAGGGTCAGCTGATCGAAGAGTGCTATCCATCAGGCTGTGTAACACAAGATGAGGAACTTGAAATTGCATTCAGTTCATTCCCAGATTCTGTTTCCCAGCATCAGAACCGTTCTAGCATTCATGATTGCATCTTCTTTTTCCGGTTCAGGAGGCGGGAGAACTCTGATGCCAGCAATGTATCATCAAACAAAATTAATGAAGGGGATGAGGAGATATCTTCCATTTCCACCGACTTAAAAGGTGTTGGCAATATATCTGGTATTTCTAAATATATGTACGGTTATGTATTTAACCGGCAGAGACACGACGAGAGACTAAGGAGAGGTGGAGAGCAGAAATCTGTGGTAATTTTATCCCATAATCCTTACTCAAGTGTATTTAGACCTTTGCTTCAAATTCTGGGTCCTTTATATTTTGACATTGGAAGAAATGCTCTTGAACATATTGCTGCTTATGTATCGACATGGCCTTCTCCAGTCCCTGGTAAGTCAATGGAGCTTCCAATTGGGAATGCAGTCCTTAAAGTGAATTTGCCACCAGCTTATAGTTTACCAGTGGAAAGTGACACATTCCTGGAAGATTCTTTGCCTTCTATAGCTCCTTTACTGCCCAGTAATATATCTGTGCCTCTCGGTCTTTTCCACGATGCAGATCTTTTTGGTTCATTTCGAGGCCTTTTATTGCAACTCTGGGAGTTGTGGGAGCTGTTACTTATTGGGGAGCCAATTCTCGTTATTGCTCCAACGCCTCCGCAGTGTTGTGAGGCTGTAGCTGGCCTTGTTAGTTTGGTTGCTCCTCTACTTTATAGTGTTGATTATCGGCCTTATTTCACCATCCACGACCCTGAGTTTGCACACTTGAATTCGCTTCGTGAAGGAGATATTTTTCCTTCTATGGTTTTGGGTGTGACAAACCTCTTCTTTCTTAAAGCTCTTCGGAATATTCCTCATGTTGTTTCGGTTGGAAGTCCTGCTGCTAATTCAAATCGAGCTGCCATCACTTCCAGAACAATAACCGGAAGAGTTTCTGGTAGTCCTGAATTGCCCGGTCTTCAAAAACTTTCGTTGAAGAAGTTTTCCCCTTCGAGCTTTCTAAATGCAATGAAAATGAGGAGAGATGGGCCCCTTTGCCTCATGACGGAACACAGGGAAGCCCTTTGGAGCACATATGCTGCAACAACAAAACCTGACACTTCTATCTTGAATAGGCTTATTGATGCTGGGATGTCACCGAGGGTTGAGGAGTCAATGTCGGTTGTTAATAACGAGATATTACGAAGACATTTTTTGGAACTAACGACCAACTTTTTGGCACCCTTTGGCCCATATTTTAGGACTATCACCCCATCTGAAGGATCTTCTCCATTTGAGGATCCTCCTTCTCTCCCCCCATTTAGTGCTGATGAATTTATTGCAACGTTATCTATGAGAGGCCCGGGGAAGTTTTTATCAAAGAGGATGAAATCAAACTGGCTGGATCTTTATAGGTATCAAATGGTGAATTGTACAGTAGTAAAGAAAATTTAATCCTCATTCTACTTTTGTGATCGAGATGTTTTTATTTTGCTTTTCAGGCGGTTTCTCAGTGGACCCAATTTTATGCCATGGTTCAAGAGAAGGGCTGCTGTTGCTGAACAAGAACAACTTAAAGTCTGGAAGCAGGCTAGAATGAATGCTGACATACAGCAGATGACATCGAAAATGTCTGAATTGGAAATCGTTGATTTCTTCAATGCTGTCGAACGGCATCTTCTCAAAGAAATACAGGTTACTTTTTGCAAATTGAATTATATTCTAGGTTCAATCCACATGCCCATTTCACTTCCCACTTCCTCATTTACCCAAATTTTGCTTCACGGAAGAAAGTAAATTCAAATAACACATTCCCCCGTACACACATTATATATGGATATGTTATTCTTTTTCATCCCCGCTCATGGATTAATAATTTTTAGTTTTCAAATAAAATAACATGATCATACCAATGCTATCTTCAGCTGCAGCTATCTGGAAAGGATAGTAAAGATTCTGTGATGACATTCCAAAAACTGAAGTCTGATTTACACTCGGTTTTTAGTGTTCTTCCTAAGGATATGCAGCAACTCCTACTCCTCAACCCACAAAGGGCAGCCCTTCTACAAGGAAGTCCTGAGCTGGCAAAGCTTCTCGGCCACTCACTCGTACAAGTTGGTGTCGTTTCTTCCATTTTGCCTGTATAAATACTGATAAATGAGCAATTCTGATGTGGGTTTTAAATTATTTGTTAGAGGTCCGAACAAGATTCCATTTGAGTTGGTTAAAATATATTTAGATCTTAAATTATTATCAATCTATGAGCTAATAATTTTTTATTGGTTTAAATTTGTGATTGGTTGAATGAATTGAACTTTCTGTCTGATTTAGTCAAAAATCGAGAAACTTATGTTAACTAAATCTACATCGATGAATTTGAAATCGATGGCCGTGATTTAGACAGTGAAGGAAAATAGGCGACTAGAGCGAAAAACTCTTCGTTCCGCTGATGAAAGTAGATATGAATGATTTGTGCCTCCAGACTCGCTCCATCTGCAGAGATCATCTGAGTGTACTTGTTGTAGGTACTTTACTAGTCTTGCTCATGATGATCAGTTCATGTTTTCTCATTTGAGCAATTCTGATATGGGTTCTAAAGTATTTGTTAAGATTGTCTAGAGTTGGCCTGGTTCAATCCGACCTTGGCCTTAAAAACTATTAAAATAATAGTTAAGCCATACCATGATAATGTCCAATGTGGAGGCTGACCACTACCCAACAACTTCAGCATGTATAATCATTTATATTCAAATTGTTTGTGGACGTGAAATCTCGTCATGTGAAGGCAAAAATAATTCAAATGTGAAGGCTCAGTACATACCAATGGGAGTGCACAACTCCACATTGCTTAGGAGAGTGAAAAATATAATTTATAAATAGGGTTTCTTTTCCTATTAAGTACGATGCGTTTTGGGCTAATTCCAACAATAAATTTATGCGGACTTTGCCTTAAAACAGATAATATTATATTTAATTAGATTTTGTGTAACGACCCTTTTGTTTCCAGTACGATATTGTCCGCTTTGTAACGATTTGGAATTTGCCTCTACTCAGCTCTGGGATTTACCTATATTTGAGTTTAGATCCTCGAGGTTTGTCTCGCAAACCGAAGTTTTCTCCGCAATCGTACTTACGGATTTGTTTTCAACGAAGGCTTCTCAAGTGGTCACCCAACTTGGTACTGCTCTTGCTCGAACACTTTTAACTTCGAAGTTATAATGGGATCCGGTGCAATTGTGCTACAAAATGCATCTTACTTTCTAAGGAAGACATCATTTACATATGTTTTATTTCTATCTTCCTCCCAAACGATGTGAGATTGCGCCCAACCACTCTCGGGTCGTCACACTTTGTTGTTTGAAAAGATAGTGTTGTCATTTGAAAAGGCCTAGTTTTCATTAAGTAAGAGGTCTTCTTCTTCACCGAAAAACTCTCATCTTTTTAACAACATATTGTTCCAAAAAATAAAATGCATGAATTTCGAAGATACAGAAAAAGTGTGTTATGGTCCATAATTATTGCAAATAAGCAATCAATGTTGATTATTTTTTAGTTAAAAATCATTTCTAAAAAGTGGGCCACAACACAATCTTATCCTGTAATATAAAAAGCCAAAAAATGCTATGTTAGAATCGACTCTCGAAGAAGGCATTGCTTCAATTCTTTTATTTCTTTTAAATTTTCTGTTAAACAATGTAATTTTGGTCCTTCTTTTCTTCTCAATTGTGATGACCCGGATGTATAAGTATGTGTATGATGGTTGTACGAATCGGAACTCAGATGACAGTACGTCCGCGCGAGTGAACCAGAAGGTGACGGGTCGTAAAAAGGGGATCGTCACAATTCCACGTCATTTGGAAAAGTATGTGAAAATGAAACATATGTAAAGAGACCCTCCCAAGATAAAAAGACGCGTTTTGGAACATAATTGGCAACAGATCTCATAAGAATTCCGAAGTTAAAAGTGCTTCGGCGAGAGTAGTACCAGGTTGGGTGACCGACTGGGAAGTCCTCGCCAAACAAAGCCGTGAGGGGAGGATATTGGGTTACGGCTCAATCCCCAGAGCGGACAGTATATTGCTGGGAAAATGAGTCGTTACATCAATTTAATAGAATTTTACTATATTTAATTAATCATCATGAAATACTCACAGATCTAAATGATACATATGATCTCGTATAAATAATTAATTTCAAATATATTTTTAAAATTTCAATAGGAGAAAAAAGAGATGTCATCCAAGATTTGTGACATCCAAGATTTGTTACACTAGATCCCATGGAACTATGGGCTACGTATAAACAATATTATCTAGATTTTGAATGTATAATAATAAAATAAAATATTAAAAATAACAAATTAATAAATATGTCAGATATCCAGAGTCCTTTCAAAGAATCTCTCTCCAAAAGAGCTAAAGGCTAACTTAATTGGGATCCCACAGGATCTACATGTGGTTCAACTTTGGCCAAAATTAGAAATAAAGAACCTGCCACGTCTAGAGAGAGAAACAAAGAGAAAAGTTAGAGAGAGAGAGAGTATATTGGATAAACTTTAGATAAATTTATGCGACATAATTGCTTAAAATATACGATTTTTCTAATTTACCAAGTTATAAAATAGTGGGTTAAAAGATATTACAACCACCATTTTTTCTAATAAGATATTGTCCGCTCTGGAGATTGGATCGTAACTCAATATCCTCCCTCCCAAGGATTTATTTGGCGAGAACTTTCAAGTCGGTCACCCAACATGGTACTGCTCTCACATGAGCACTTTTAATTTCGAAATTCTTATGAGATCTGTTGTCAATTGTGCTTCAAAACGCGTATTACTATCTAGGAGAGTTTTCTTACATATGTTTCATTTCTATATACCTCCCTAAGCGATATGAGATTGTGACGACCCCTTTTTTATGACCCGAGATTTGTCTAACTCAAGTGGTACCAACACTTGTAGTCCATGAATTATAGTCTGGAGGTTTTGCGTTCGAGTCTTGGCGAAAGCAAAAACTCCCTTTTTAGTGGGGAGAAGATCGTGAGGAACAGTGACACCTGGCTACGTGAGGTTACGTACTTTAAGAGAGTGCCACATGGTCAAGATTAAAACCGAAGGATGACGTGTTGTGAGAGCGCATCGAGGGTCGTTACAGACATAAATTCTTAATTCGGAGCATTAGCAACCCTAATTCTCCTTACTTTCATATATCGACTATATATAATTGTTATTTGACGAACATATATTCTAAGAAATACGATGTGAGATATTTCAACTAGAGATGAGGAATAATATTTCAAAATAATTATTATATATTAAAAAATTTATTTTATTTTCAAAAATAATATTATATTTACTCTCCAAACATATTTAATGACGTGATAAATATTTGTAGCACGAATTATTACGTCACATTTCGTAAATTTGTTTAGA
>CM039513.1:41045907-41113846 GCA_022432975.1 Begonia masoniana | reverse complement strand
GATATCTGAGGAACCAAATAAAACCATAACCACAAATGCCAACTTATGATACATAACAAATGGACAGATCTCAAAATTTTAAGGCTATTTCACGCAGGCAAAGCACTCAGAATAATAAACATTCCATAAAATCTACTTAGAAAGCTACTAATCAAATCTTTATCAAGCAGGTTAAGGTCCGTTCAGCTTGCTATGTTCCCTAATTTTTGAAACACCAGCTTCAGTTAATGTGCCCCATACCTGCAAATTTTCAGTCATACCCAAGATTACCTCGATGACACAAATCTGCAGGCATGACAACAAATAAATATACACATTATTTTTAAAATAAAATCACTCACCTCTGGCATTCCTTGGGAGCCTGCACATGAAAATGAGATTGCAAAAGTCCATTATTTAGATAAAAAGCTATAACAGAAAAAATTCAGAATTATGTAATAAAAACTTGGAATTATCAACTAACTCAGCATTAAATTTCTTAAATGCAATACATGAAATAGGCTGAAATTGGAAAAAGTGAGAAAGGAAGGCTGGTTGTTCGATAGATCCCATAACTTAAATCTGCACAAACAAAATAGCAGATATCAAACATTAAGAACAACCTTAATTTTATAGGTGAAGTTCAAAATTCTAGATGAAAAAGGGAGGAAGCAAGCTTTTTACGGTTTTATCCATTGACCCAGTTGCAAGAAGCTGTAAGCAAATTTATAATTAAATAACAAATTAGAATAATTCCATGGCATACTGTCGAGAAGAAAATAGTTGGCAAGTTGGGAGATAGAAGCAAAAATTTGTACATTAGGTGCTGAAGAATTGTAAGAAACTGAGGAGACAGCTTTGTCATGCGCTTGCAGATATCAAAACCTTGAACTGTACCATCTTCAAGACTGACCTAGGAGATTAAAAAAAAAAACAACCATGTGAAATACCAAAAGAATCATCAACCATAAAAATACACTGAATAGAATGTTAAACCAACTGAGCATGCAATTTGAAGGCAGTATCAACTAAAAAGTGAAACAAATACCACAAAAGAGTGCTCCGTGTGTGGATCATCCCATGCCAAGCTTTCTACATCAGTTGTAATCTGCCACAAAAGAGAGAAAATTCAGTCTGAAATTCCGATACCTTGGTTCCATACTGTACATGGAGAGAGACATGGTTGGTGGGTGAGGATGGAGGGGACGCGAATTCGTGCAGAAAGCTGTTATACCACATCGCTAATTAGTGACTTCTGAATTTAGTTGTGATGGGAAGGATTGGCGGAATGGGGGCTTGGCCAGCGCCAGTGTCGTTCATGGTCGATCGGGCAGGGTTCTACTTGGGGACGTGCCATGGGAGCGAGTGGGCACATAGGGTTAAATATCGGGCATTGTTGGGCTAGTCGGGCTGGGCTAAGGGAGGAGGTGTCTAGAATCTCAAACACGGGGTGTTTGAGCCAGGCTTTGCTGGGCCAGAAAGTCAGGGTTGTCCATAATGTCGGGCTGGGTTTAATATCCGGCAGAGCGGGTTAGGCTGGACAAGTAGGCTAGGCTGGGCTTTGCTGGGCCAATGATCGGGCTGGTCTGGGCTGGGATTTTCTGGCCAGAGTTGGGGTGGGTCATATCGGACCGAGCGGGTTAGCTGGGGAAGAGTAGTGGGCTGGTGTAAATATGAAAAAAAAGGGAAGGCGAAACTCGAAAAAATAAGATAAGAACCTAAGGGTAAGGATAAGCTGCTTTGCTTTGAGCTGGGACGGGAAACTAGGTTGCTGGGTTAAATATCAGGCCGAGTAGGTTGGGCTGGACAAGGGTTCTAGGCTAGGTTGCTGGGTTGAATATTGGGGAAGCTGAGTGGACTGGACAAGGTGTTTGAGCTGGGCGCTGTTGCGCCAGAGAGTCTGTCTGGGCTAGAGAGTCTAGATCGGGCCAAGCGGATTAGGCTGGGTTCAATATCGAGATGGAGAGTTGGGCTTGACAAGTGATCTGGGCTAGGCCTTGCTAGGCCAGGTTGCTGGTTTGAATATCGGGCCAACGTGAATGGCCGATAAGTGCTCTGGGCTTATACTGTGTTGGGCCAGAAAGTCGGGCTGACTTACTTTGTTAGAAAAACATTGGGCTAGGCTAGGGAGACAAGATGGGATGGAATCGGGCTGGCAAGACTGTTGGGGTGAGATGTTGAGCTGGCTTTGCTGAGCCAGAGAGTCGGGCTAAGCCAGCATATTGGGCTGGGTTTCAGCCGGGTGGGTCTAGGTTCAATATCGGGTCGAGCGGGTTAGGCTTTCGGTAGGAAATAAAATTATTGGGCTAGGGTGTTTAAGATGGCTTTGCTGGCCCACAGTTGGACTGTGGGTTTTACTCAGCCATGGAGTTTAGCTGGGCTGAAGCTGGCTTTCCTGGGCCAGAGTCGGATTGGGCCATGAGGTCGGGCTGATTTTCATATCGGGCCAAAAGGGTTGGGCTAGACAAGTGTTTTGTCCTGGGCTTTACTCTGCCATAGAGTTGGATGGGCTGGGCTAGAGAGTCAAGCTGGGCCAAGAAGTCGGGTGAGTTTTATTTCGGGCCGAGCGGGCGGGTTTCTTTGAGAAAGAGTTGGGTTGGGACAGTTCTGGGTTGAGCTTCGCTGGGTAAGGAAGTCGGGCTGGGCTTGAAAGTTGGGCTGGGTTAAATATCGAGCCGAGCGGATTGGATTGGGTTAAATATCGGGCCAAGCTGGTTGGGCCGGCCAAGTGATGGGCCTCACCTGGTAAGGAAACCGGGCAGGCAGGAACGTTGGGCTGGGATTAATATCGGGCGGAGAGAGTTGGGCTATGAAAGTGTTATGGGCTAGGCTGTTCTAGGCAGGGGTGCTGGGTTGAATATCTGGGGAAGGTGGGTGACTGGAAGTGGGCTCTGGGCTGGGCTTTGCTGGGCTATATAGTCGGGCTGGCGAGGAAGTTGGGTGAGTAGAATATCTGGCAAAACAAGGTGGGCTTCTTTGGGAAATAGAGTTTGGCTGGGATGGGGTTCTGGTCTGGGCCTCGCTGGGTTGAGGGTAGGAAGGTAAAGAAAATTGGGCTGGATTTTCTATTGGGCCGAGCGGGTAAGTCGAGTTATGGATTTTGGGTGGGCTTAGCTTGGCGTAGTTGCTGAATATCGGGCCGAGAAGTGGGCTTGTGCCGGTGCTGGGCTGTGCTTCGCTGGGAAATAGTCGGGCTGGACCGAGTAGTTAGGCTGGGTTAAATATAGGGGCGTGCGGTATGGGCTTTGTTTGTGTTATACAGCCCACCTTCCTGGCCTAGCTCGACTGATCCTGACGACACTATGGCCCCCAGCACATTCCGCTTCACTGCCAGCCCAGGACCCTGGCCTAACCCGTCTCATGGTCCATCCAGACTGTCTGGACGAGCAAGTCCTAGCCAACATCATGGCCCAACCAAACTCAACCAAGCTAACGCACTGCCACATATTCAACCTAGCCCGAATTGAAGGCCCAAAAAATCCCATCTCACAACAGTACCCTTGCTCAGCCCATCCCGTCTCCCTAGCCCAACCAAACTCTCTGGCCATTGGCCAAGAAGATGAACTGTCGGGCAGTGAGATGCTGGGAATAGCTGGGTTGGGCCAGAGTCTCTTGTCAGGGTTAGTCAGGTCAGGCTGGCTTGTTAGGCCTAGTCCATCCTAGTCAGCCCATTCTAGTCTTGCCCGACTCTGTGTCCCAACCCATTAGGATTCTCTAGACAGCCCACCACCCTGTCCCAGGACTCTCTAGCCCTAGCCCAGCCAGCTTCGCTTCGCTCTGCCCGCCCTTGGCAGCCAGACTCTCTGGCCTCTGCCCAGCATCCTGGGCCAACCAGTCGATCCTGCCCATCTTGCTAGTTTAGCCCAGCCTTAGCCTTATTGACCCCTGCTGACACTCCGGCCTAGCCCAACCTACAGCTTTGTCCACCTAGCCCTGAACTACTCTCTGTCCTAGCTTATGACTGTCTCCCTGTCCGACAGCCTAGCCCGACCCTCGTTCCAGCCCATCACCCTAGCCCAGCCATAGTCTCTTGGCCAGACAGCTCCACCCCCCGTACATTCAGGGCAGCTAGCTTGAAGCTGGTGTAACCTTGGCAGACTACAATATCTGCATCTGGTTGTTCGACTTCGAGGAGGAAGCTGGTTTCGCCTCGTCATTAGAAGGAAAAGAGTTGGGTAAATCATGAAGTAGTATCACAACATGAAATAATATTTTGAACCAATAATAAAAATGAAAGTTATATTAATTAAATTCTTATATAATGGTTAAAAAATATTTAGGAAACATCTATGATAATGAAAATAAAATTAATAAAAGCAAATATACATTGATGGACTAGAGAAAGATCAAAGCCAATGGTGCGTAAAAGCCTCCAGAAACTAATGTAAACGATAACAGAGGCAAAATCCTTCAAGTTATCATGTTAAGAAAATATATATATAAGTTTCGACAGTTCTATCTTATTGGGTTAAGTTGAGAGATCAATCATTAAGTAATTGTTTATGGATTCAAATTTGACGTAAGGTTTTACTTCTTGGCAATAGACTTGTGGAGTCATACTTATGTCTATTGCTCGACCGTATGTCAATTGCTCTAACCGTGTCGAGATGTGAACAAAAAATGTCAAACAAAGTATCGATGTCTTGTTGATATTATTTTTAGTATCACGAATATGAAAATTAAGAGCTAAACAATGGATATAATAATGTTAATACGAAGTTGCTTTGGTATATGACATGCTACTAATCAAGTAGTAATGCTTTTAACCACGACCCTTTAAAAATAAATATTCATAATTTAATCTTACGCTTACGTTGCACCACAAAACTTTCAGTTCTCATTCACCTCAAAAAAACTCTCATTTTTTTCTTGGTAAGGATCGAGGCAGATGAGTAGAGATCGTCGAGGAGCTTCCATTTTGTTTCCACTCTGTGTTTGAGTGTTCTATTTCTTTGCTTGGTGAGATTTTTTTTTGAGTTTGTATAATTACTATTAAGTATTGGATATTACTTATTTGTTGCACGACATTTCTTTAGATTATTTGTGGTTTATTTTGTGATTATTATGTGGACTTTGACTCATCTCGTGTGTAGTTATAACATTATTTTGGTCAAGTCTTTCTCTACAAACCAAATCTTAGACTTAACGATCGTGTACTCTCCGATAATCAGGTCGTCGACCTAGCATTTTCGTCTTGCCATCCTCCCGGTCGTGACAATTTTGCATCATCCACTCATCGAAAAAAAAGGACCATATGAACCCAGAACTAAGTCTCAAATGAAGTTCTTAAATGTTATTTACTTGTTAATACACACGTAATAGTTGGTCAAAAGATTGGAGGGATGCAACCATTGTATCATCCCAATCAACATATAAACAACCGAATTTGAAATTAAACGTTTAGATTTCGACAAGATGAAATCAAATAGATAAGACTAAAGAGCAAAATAGATTACTTTCTGAATTCTCCTGTATGATACAATCTCAGAAGAGGATCTTAGCAATCAACTTAAGTGTTTGGCAATGAAGAGAGAGAGAGAGATCAATCTTGCCAACAAAGAAGCATAACAATACATCTTCTAAATATATACAACCGACCTCTACTTTCTCTGAGAAACCCAACAACTCCTTTGCATGAAAACTTTCTCTTAGACCTACCCATTGCACCTTTCTTCATCTTCATCTTCGTCTTCTCCACCGCTTCCTGTTTTGAACTCAAATTTGCAAGGGTGTGAATGTTCTTAAAAAGGGAGGATAGGGTGTGTTGCAGGCACTCTTGGTCCCACAGTAGAACATAAAAATGAACAACAAACTGGGCTAGGTCTCTCCTTAAACTTATTGTATTGAAAAATGAGAATATAACACAACAGGATAAGATGTTTTGGATTAATTAAATGATGGGATAACCCTAATTTTTCAAAGCAACTGTATTTCTAATATATTAATCTCATGGGTATTGTAACATCAAGACTCGTAATAAATGGTACAACAATAACTCCGGAAAAATTAAGCGTTTATAAGGTAAGACTATTTTTAATCTTACGCTCAAACTCCCCCAACAATACATTAGATTATAAGATTTTAGCGTAAAATTAGACCATAAACTTAATATTACTTGTAGTCGGACAAGCTATGATACAATTTTTAACTCGGAAAATGGTAAAAGCGGGAGGAATTTACAAGTGTTTGCTGTGGGCTGGGAAAAACAATCGATAGTTAAGTGATAAAATATAGAGCCACCCACCAAGGAAGGAATGGAGTTAAATGGGAGAAACCCTTAAAATAAACAAACACAAGTCCCAAGCCACAGCATCTGAGAGAGCAAGGGAAGGGAAGAATGGACGATGGAGCCATGAGAACTGCACGTGAACTTCAGGAGACACCCATGGTGAATGCCGGAATGACATGGACGACAACCTTAACTCAACGAACGTGTCGGTGTCAATGTGTCAATTTATGTTCTAAATCAGAAACTGCTGATTTATTTTTTCAAAAAAGAATACCTATAACAAATAACATTAAAATTTGCTTAGAAATAAATCATGAAAAAATTAAAGAACATGTTTGTTCTACAAGAATTTGTTAAAGTTCAATGTGACATGAATTCTATTTGAACTGGGTGAGTGGGCTCCCATTATGAATCTCGTTTATGATTAAGTTTACGTAACTTGTATTGGTAAAACTCACGGTTGTATCTTAGTATTCAAATAGCGATATTATCTTCTGTCTGTGATTTTTTCTTGAAAAATTTTTCACGTAAATATGATATTCTACAGTAGTATTTTTTTCCCGATTATTGTTCGATATCTAATAGTTTTCGTCATTTAATTCTTCAATTATGTCACAATACACAATTGCTTTTGGGATTGGCCAGTTGTACACACATGACAAAGTGTCAAGAACTCATAATGTCAAACGATGACACTTCTTTGATCTTCAATGCATACTTAGCTTTTGACATTTTAGTTCTACCCACTTGATTGTTACTTCCATTATTTTTTATTTAACCAAGTTTTCCATTGTGGCAGTTCATTCAAGAATTTTGCGACCGTTTAGTTTAATTTGTGATATAAGTATATAGTTAAAATAATACTATATGTACATTTTATTCTTACTTCGTGACGTGACAAATATTGATTTGTGCAATTAATAATTTATTTTAACTATTTGTAATACGTTATATTAATTGCATTAATATCACATCAAGAAATAAAAATTAAAATGTAAAAATAAAAAATAAATGTAGCATTACTCGTGTAATAATATCATTCAGTGATCATTGATTTTTTTTCACGACACCCAGATATAGTAGGAATGAATCTTGTTTTGAAATATAGAAAATGTACATATTATTTGGATTTTAGAAGTCATTTTTCAAATTTCTTGTGAAAAAAAATATTAAAAAAAAATTCAAATATCAAAGAACAGAGAGTTTATATGATCAAATATACACTTTTTAAACGTCTCAAGGCACAGCTTAAAGTAGAAAGAATCGCTTCTCCTTAACATTCTTGCTCACAAGTATTTGTATATCGTCCCTCCTAAGAATTTTGGCACTTACTTTACTACTTGTCACAGAAAAGGGTACCTAGTTCTTGCTTTTCCTTTCTGTTTGCAAACCATATTTTCTAATTACGATATAGTAGAAATAAAGATAAATCAAGACACCCATCAACCAGTGAAAATAATGAACCTTGAAAGGCATGCAGCTTTCTTTCTGCCAACGCCTATGCTCTAGCTAGATTCTTGTTTGAGTATCTGCAGGAATCATCGAGAAAAGACGGCATGTTCAGTAAAACCGAGAATATAAATCCGGAAAAATTCTCCAACAAATTCAAATATTAAATCTGCAAAACAATAAAGCTAATCTTGAATACACAGTGAGCAATCTATCGTTAAATTGTCTAAACTCATCAATTAGAATTTCCTTGACATTAGTCTTCAAGATGATAAAATAAGTTGTTTATCAAAGTCATAAAACTTAAAAGAACTTATATGTATAATCTAACAACTAAATAGGTCCCCTAACCCTGAAACTCGATTCCCAGGGCAATTGTGGTGATTGAAGGTTTATCAGGTTTTCAGACTAATAAGATATGATTTGATTGTTGGGGAAGCCAAAGAGTGCATATGAAGTAATACTAACTGGTAGAATATCAGTGGGGAACTCCGTATTATGTTTTGGTTCCTAAAAATAAGGAAATTTCATGGACTACAATTCTGCAAAAACCACATAGCCAGCCTTGCATATTTCAAAAGAAACAACCCAATTGGCAGTCAGTAGTTGAACTAGACTAAAACATACTTAGTCCAACTGTTCAGCAATATCATAATACTAGGAGATCAAACTACAACGAACAAACAAATATAAACATTTCTTTGTAAGAACTAGAGTTTGCATTATAGAAGAATATTTAGGAGTGATAAGTGTGTATTTTACACATTTATTTATACTTTTTATACTTGATTTGATAAGTTTTTCTCAAGTGATTGTAAGGATTTGATGCAATTTGTTTGAGTGTGCAGCAAAGTTTATTGAAAAAAAAAAAATAGGAACGGAAAGAAAAGAAGAAATTGTTGAATAAAAGGAGAAGCAGAAGAATGAGCGATCGATTTCCATGCATGCCAGAGACCGATCGCAACCATACCCATGCCCACAAATAAAAGGAAACAGCGATCTCCTGGAAAGTTTTCAAGCGATCGATCTCTGTCCATTCCCATAAACAGCCGCGATCGATCTCTATGAAATGCAGAGATCGATCTCCACATATTTAAAGGAAGCCGAGATCGATCTCCACATATTTGAAAGAAGCAAGCGATCGATCTCCTTACATTATAGAAAATCAAGCGATCGATCTCCGTAAAACCCAGAGATCGATCGCCTCTCAATCTACAAATTTGGAAAGTTGAATTTTTAATCTGAACCGTTCATCTAAAGGCAGATCTAATCTCAACCATTGATTGAGTTGAAAGAAAACAATAAAACCTAACGAGGCAGCGCCTTTAGGTCATTGAGCAAATCTGGAGACGGAGGCCGAGAGCAGCATTGAAAGACGATTCTCGGCGAGAGGGGCGATCAGGCTATATTCATAATAGTTTTATTTTCTTTTTACTTCCACTGTTTCATCGTGCACTTCTTTTTATTTATTGTTTATTTTTGTTTTAGCATGAACTAAACTTCTCGTTCTAGGGTTTCGACGTAACTTTACTATGATTATTTATTTTTCTTAATTCAGGTTCTTAATTTTCTGTTCCTTTTCTGTGTTGAGTAATTTATTCTGAACGTAATACTTAGGTTTGCTTGATTACCAAAACTAAGTACTTTAGGGTTAATTCGGGATGCGAGAGCGGAGAATTTAACCGTGCACTGATTAAATTGCCTTAAAAAGGATCCTAGGCTAGAGATAGTTAGGGCGTTTGAGTGGTAATATAATTTCTTGTTCTTAATGTATTCAATTAATTCTCAGGATTAGAGACCGAGAGGTGATAATTCGTTAATTGAATAAGTTTGTCTTTGCTCGAGAGAGATTGATGAATATTTTTGTGAAATTGCCATTAACACGAAGGAATAGGAATTAATCACTTGAATTAGGTTTAATAAATAGGATTAGTTAAGTGAAATCGGAACCCTGGATTTTCTCATCATATAATCTTACTCTTTTAAATTTAAATCTTTTATTTAAATTGTTGTTTGATTTTTATTTGAATTATTTTAAAATCCAAAAACCACTTATTATTTCTTTTCAAATTAAACTGAAAATTAGATATTCAATATTTAATATAATTATTCCTCGTGGGATCGACACTCGTACTTATACACACTTTATTACTTTTGCGACACGTGCACTTGCGTATCACGATTTAATATAATTTATCACTCGTTTGTGTGCCGCCGCCGATGTCCCTATGAGCTCCACGGATGAACCATGGATCCAGCCGATGGTTTACAGCTCGTCCAAAATTGCAAGAATCGCAGACTGGCCCCATGGGATAGCCCGACCTACTGGTTTAGGTTTTGATGACCTTGATGACATTGCAGCCCTTCCTCCTCCACCATTGGTTCTACCACGTGCTCAGCATATGCAGTTGGAGGAGGCTCGCCGAGAAGCCCGCACCAAACGTCGCTATGAGGGTCAGCCTGCTGCACCACCTACCATTGGCGCTTCCTCGTCTTCCATGCCGCCTCCCTCTTATACCATCAATGATGTGGGACGTATGGTCGCACAATTAGCAGTTCAACACGAGCAACTCCATGATCGGCAAACCCGGCTGGAACAGCACATGCTGGATCATTCTTTATTTATGGCACGATATATTGAGGCGCTCCATGCTCCTCAAGGCGAGTCGTCTCAACCAGCACCACCTGTTCCTACCTATCCAGCACACTTACTGCGGCCATATAGCGATCCACGCGATGATGAGCAGGATGATACGTCGGGCTCAGATTGAGGTACACTCTTTCCTTTTCATTTGTTTTGTTTGCTGTGGATACATTGAGGGCAATGTAGATTTTAAGTTTGGGGGTGTATTGATTAAATTCAAGTATTTTTCTGTTTTACTGAACACTTGCTATATGACATGGTTATGCAGTCTGATCTTGATCTAGGTGTCTATGATGATTTAACGAGATATAGATTCATGCTTTAATTCCGTATGATATACTGAGTAAAAGAGTAATTGGTGTTAGTTGCATTGATTAGAGGTCACTTAGTTATTTTCTGAAATCTGAACACGTTTTATTCTTATTTGATTCTCTTTGTTGGTGATATTTGTGTAATCTACTGCGAGTGAAATCCAACCACAGTAAGGGAGTGAAAGAGAGTAAACACAGTAAGGGAGTGTAACACCAGTCAAATATAGTGAGATTGAGAATATTGTGAGAAAATATCTTTCTTGGTTTTGCTTAATATCCTCGAATGCAAATTGAAATTTTTCAAAACAAGAGAATGATTTAGGCTATCTTTGGATTGTTTGAGCTTTCTGAGCCTACCTTTTTGTGTCATTTAGTGACACCCATAGTCACCATTTTGAGCCTATGATTTAATCATTCACTTGTACCTATTTCAGCCTAGCCACATATATTTTTCTACCTTTCTACAGAGCACGGGGTTTAGTGATATATTCGAAGGAGAGTAGGAGAATGTAGTGGTGAGGATGAATAAAAACTTCTTTGTCATATGTTAATTTATTGTTGCATTGCTTTGATATTATTAGTTAAAAAAAAAAAAAAAAAAAAAAAAATCAATCAAAAGTTTAGTTTTATCTTCAAGTTCGTTGTATTTATTTTGCTTTGTAATTATGACAAAGGAGTAATATGAGTGATATTGAATGAAATAAGTTTGGGGGTGAGAGATCAAAAGAATGCTTGAGCGAGCTCAATGAATAGGCGAGTGCTGAGAAGAAAATATTGAGTGGGTGAAATAAGGAAGGATGAGGTGTGCTCTAATTACTCGTTTGTATCCATTAAATTCCTACCCTTTTAACCCAGCCTTACATTACAAGCCTTTAAAGACCTATTGACTTTTGTTTTGATTCATGAATATTTGCTATTAGCTGGATAGTGGGCAAGGCTGAAGAACGATTAGAGTGACTGGAGCGAACCTGAGTGAAATGAGAATGATGCCCTTACCTGTAGTTACAATAGTTGAACCAACAATTAGAAGAGAATGAGAATGAACGCACACACACACGAAGATTTCTAAGTGAGTTATTTTCAATGCGCTAACATGAATTAATTCTTTTGCAAGGTGTTTAACTTGGTGTTTTAGTATGGATCTATTTCAAGCTGAGACAAATTACCGAAAATCTTGATTAAGATTGCTTTACCATTGTTATATTTTATCGAGCAAAAAATTTTAAATTGAGATTATATATGTTTATGTTAACTGACTTGCATTTTGTTCGCTTGAGGATAAGCTTTCATTCAAGTTTGGGGGTGTGATAAGTGTGTATATTACACACTTATTTATACTTTTTATACTTGATTTGATAAGTTTGTCTCAAGTGATTGGAAGAATTTGATGCGATTTGTGTAAGTGTGCAGCAAACTTTATTGAAAAATAGGAACGGAAAGAAAAGAAGAAATCCTTAAATAAAAAGGAGAAACAAGAGAAGAGCAGAGAGAATGGAATTTAGGAGGCAAATGATCGCTACACTTCCCGTAATCTTACACCTCAAGAGCACACAAATAGCACTCGGGAGAAATCATCCAAGACGAGGAGATCGATGAATCACTATAGGCAATTGATTAACACAAATTATGAAGTGTTTAGAAGAATTATAATGCAAAGAGAGGCGATCGATTTATACACAATCCAGAGATCGATCGCCATACATGAAGAGAGAAGAAGAAGCGATTAACAACTGATTGCTTGCAATTTTGAGGCATACCATAACAGCGATCGATCTCTAACACATGTCAGAGATCGATCGCCGTACATGTGGAGAAGAAGAAGCGATCGATCAAGAGATCGATCGCTATGTTAGACATGCTTGCAAACAAAGGAAGCAGCGATCGATCTCTACACATGCCAGAGATCGATCGCTACACACATGCCATCCATGCAGGAGAAGCAGCGATCGCTTGCCATACAAAGTCAGCGATCGGTTGCCATACATTAAAGAAGATGCAGCGATCGATTTCCATAACCTAGCAGCGATCAATCGCTTATCATCTACAATTTTGGAAAGATTTTTGACTTCTAATCTGCACCGTTAAACCAAAGCAGCAGTGAATCTTAACCATTGATCTTGAAAAGGAAGATTGAATTAAACCTAATGCATACGGCTTCTCTATATTAATTCACGCAGTCGGCAGAGAGGGCATTGAAGATTTAGAGATTCTGAATTCGGCAACAGTGAGAGCAGCGGCGATTTGGAGGCGATTCAACCGCGGAGAATTTTCAGCATAGTTTTCTCTTATTTTCTTTAATCATAAAAACCATGCACTTCTTTTTATTTATTGTTTATTTTTGTTTTAGCATGAACTAAACTACTTGTTCTAGGGTTTCGACGTAACTTTACTATGATTATTTATTTTTCTTGATTCAAGTATTTAATTTTCTGTTCCTGTTCTGTGTTGAGTAATTTATTCTGAACGTAATACTTAGGTTTGCTTGATCACCAAAACTAAGAACTTTAGGGTTAGTTCGGGATGCGAGAGCGGAGAATTTAACCGTGCACTGAATAAATTGCTTTAAAAAGGATCCTAGACTAGAGATAGTTAGGGCGTTTGAGT
The DNA here is from genome assembly GCA_022432975.1 of Begonia masoniana. NCBI lineage: Eukaryota > Viridiplantae > Streptophyta > Magnoliopsida > Cucurbitales > Begoniaceae > Begonia > Begonia masoniana. The sequence continues at coordinate 41,100,630 of CM039513.1, read as the reverse complement.
GGTAATATAATTTCTTGATCTTAATGTATTCAATTAATTCTCAGGATTAGAGACCGAGAGGTAATAATTCGTTAATTGAATAAGTTTGTCTTTGCTCGAGAGAGATTGATGAATATTTTTGTGAAATTGCCATCAACACAAAGGAATAGGAATTAATCACTTGAATTAGGTTTAATAAATAGGATTAGTTAAGTGAAATCGGAACCCTGGATTTTCTCATCATATAATCTTACTCTTTTAAATTTAAATCTTTTATTTAAATTGTTGTTTGATTTTTATTTGAATTATTTTAAAATCCAAAAACCACTTATTATTTCTTTTCAAATTAAACTGAATGAAAGCTTGTCCTCAAGCGAACAAAAATAAGCATAGAAATCTAGCAAAATTTATCGAGGAATGTCTAAAATTTAAAGTCTGCAAAATATTTAAAATTTTTATGGTAAAATTATCTAAATCATAGTTTGCAGTATTTCGTCTCAGCTTGATATTTGCATGCAAATAAACCATCTAAATAAACACTTTCAATAATACAACTCATGATATCACATTGAGAGAAACTTAATCAGAAATTCTTGTGTGTGTACATGCTCAAACTCATTCTCGTTTAACTGATAGATCTATAACTGTATCTTATGAGAAGGGACATCAAAAATACCTCTCAGGGTCACTCCATCCACTCTTATTGTTCATCAGTCTTGCCCATTATTCACTAATAACAAATATGAATAAACAGAATAAAAGTCGATAGGTCTTTAATTAAGCTTGTAATGTAAGGCCGGGTTTATAAGGTAGGAAATTTTTGGATTCAAGCGAAACTCTAGAGCACAATCCATCCTTATGCCACCCTCACTCCTTACACTCACTTGAACTCTTTTCTAATCAGTTAACTCAATAACCCCCCCAAACTTGTCTCACTCTCTATTTTTCAAAACCAACTCCTTTGTCAATGTCTTTACTAACAAACATAAAATACAAATAATAACAATAACAACAAATTAAATAGCATATAAGAAATTGTTCTACTACTGAACAATTCAACTTTTTTTTTTTTTTTTTTCACAACTTTAATCACTGAAAAATATAAAAGAAGAATAAATAAAATCTCAAAATACTAACAACTTAGACAATTTGACAAAAGAATTAGCTCTGATTCTCACCACTACTTTCTCCAACTCTCCCCATAATATGTACCCACAACCCTGTGCTCAATAAACAGGATAGTCAAAATAATTTCAGGGTAGGCTAAGTTAGGGTTGACAAAATAGTAGTAAATAAAGGTTCAAATAGGAGACTAAGGGTGCCATTTAAATGACACAAATGAGGTATGTCAATAAAAGCTCAAACGATTCAAAAATAGCCTAAGTCATTCTCTTAATTCTGCAAAAATCACAATTTGTATTCATGAATGCAGGGTAAAACCACGAACAATTTAATACTCACTAATCACTCACTAAATTTAAATGGAGCTCACTCCCTTTCAGTGTTTACACTCAAGCACTCCCTTACTGTGTTTAGGCTCTCGATCTCAAGACAACAATTTATATCATTATCAGCTAAATTTAAACAAGAATGAACATTTCCATACAAACAAGTCTAACTTCCTAAGCTCCACTCAATGCTACTATTATAAATCATATTATCTCAGAATCTATTCAAAAGTTGAAACATGCATTGATCAAAGGTGCAGTCATCGACACTTTAAATAAATGAAATAAATAATCATACCATAGAATCCATCCAAAATATTAAGCAGACTTACTAAATAATATCCAAATAACCCCCCCCCCCCCCCCCCCCCCCCCCAACTTGATATAAACATTGTCCTCAATGTAAATAAAGCATACACAAAAAATAGGAAAGGGGATAGTGTACCTCATGTGGGGCCCAGCAGTAGTGTGGTGGAGCTTCGTTCGAAGGAGCGATCAATCAGGATTTTTTTTTTTTTTTTTTTTTATTATTATTATAGAAATAATAAAAATAAACATGAAATGAAATAAAATAAAAATAAAAATAAAATAAAATTAATGCAAACAAAAATTGAAATAACGAACTAAAAAAGATACTTGGGTGGGTTGCCTCCCACCAAGCGCTTGTATTTATTGTCGACAGCCCGACAGTATACTTCTTCATGTTGGGTCGAAATATATGATGGGCTTTGTATTTTGAAATGTACCGTCCCAACCTAGTGTCAATCGTTGCCCATTTGCAAACTTATCATTCGCCACAAGCTTGTTGTAGTCGGGTGGTTTCTTTATATGTGGTAGAACCCGTAATGACGACTCCCCCAAACTTTCAACATAATGCTTCCCATTAGGCTCCAGAAAATTATTTGGTTGACGTGAAGCTTCCATTGGGTACTCCAGTGATTTATACACCTTGAATGTGACATCTTCATCTTGTACGTGCAATTTAAGTTCTCCCTTTCTTAGGTCAATTACAGCACCCCCTGTGGCTAAGAATGGTCGACCTAATATTATAGGGATACCACGATCTTCCTCCATATCAAGAATCAAGAAATCAGCGGGAAAAATAAACTTGTCGACTTTGATGAGGACATCTTCAATAACCTCATACGGATGCTTTATAGAGCGATCGGCCATCTGTAGAACTACAATTGTGGGCTTTGCTTCACCAATACCAAGCCTCCGAAATATAGATAGAGGCATCAGGTTAATGCTCGCTCCCAAATCACAAAGTGCCCTTTCAAATATAGAATTCCCAATTTCGCATGGAATAGTGAAACTTCCTGGGTCTTTCAGTTTTTGTGGAAGCTTCCTCTGAATAATCGCACTGCATTCTTCTGTAAGAGCTATAAAACCACACTCCTCTATTTTGCGCTTGTGGGAAAGAATATCTTTCAAAAATTTTGCATATTTAGGCATTTGCTCGAGAGTCTCAGCGAATGGAATGTTGATGTTGAGCTTTTTGAAGATATCAAGGAATTTTTCAAACTGTTTATCCAACTTTGAATTTTTCAGGCGTTGTGGGAAGGGGACCTTAGGGATGATCTCCATTGGAATCGGAGCTGGGGCGTCCAGTAGCTCTTGATCCTTTGATGTGGACTCGGATGATGACGAATGCACTCCGTCATGTGCGACCACTTTCTTATTTTCTTTGGTATAATTTTCAATCACTGCTCCACTTCTAAGTGTGATGGCATTGCACTGAGCTCTGGGGTTGATTTCAGTGAAACTGGGTAACGTACCTTGTGGGCGTCCATTTAATGCAGCTGCCATCTGGCCCATTTGGATTTCTAAGCTTCGAATTTGGGCTAACTGGTTTTGCAAGGTTGTTCGTGTTTCGGCCATAAATTTAGTTGTGTACTCTCGCATTTCAGCAATCATATTACTAGTGCGTTCTCCCATCTTTGCAATTAAATCCTCCAGATTAGATTTTCTCTCTGGAAACGGAGGTTCCGACTGATTAGCTTGTGGCATCTGTATGGCGTTGTTCGGGTTCTTCCACGAGAAGTTCGGATGATTGTTGTGCCCCCCATTATAGTAATTTCCGGAATTTTGAAGCGTCGGTCTATTATAATTTCCCACAAATTGAGCTTGTTTAGATGAATTACTAGCCATTTGGTTTCCTTGCTGACAGTTTTCACTAGCATGTGGTCCTTAGCACCAATGACATTGTATGATCGGGGAATGAATTGCATTAACTCGAGCTTGATTACCTTGGATGTGCTGAGTGAGGGATGCAACCTGTGTAGTCAATGCTTTTATCGCTTCCATTTCTGGGGTATTTGGCTGCCTCCTCAAAATCTGACGTTCAACAGGACACTGGTCATTATTTAGGGATAACTCTTCTAACAAGTTGAACGCCTCCTCTTCCGTCTTTTGTAATAGTGATCCACCAGCCGCTGAGTTGACAAGAGTCCGTGTAGAAACTGATAAACCGATGAAGAATGTCTGTATTTGCATCCATTGTGGTAGACCATGTTGGGGGCATTTTCTTAAAAGCTCCTTGAATCGGCCCCATGCTTCATAGATTGTCTCACCATCAAATTGAGTAAAATTGGTGATCTCATTGCGGAGTTTTGCCATCTTTTCAAAGGGAAAGAACTTGGATAGAAATTTCTGCATGAGTTCATTCCACGTGGTAATTGAATCCGAGGGTAAGGAGTTCAACCAATTCTTCGCGCGATCTTTTAGTGTGAAGGGGAATAACCTGAGCTTGATAGTATCCTCAGAGACATTATGGTATTTAAAAGTATCACAGACCTCGACGAAGCTAGCAATATGATCCTTAGGGTCCTCATTAGGCAGGCCACAAAATTGATACTGTTGGATCATTTGTATTGTCCCCGGCTTAATTTCAAAATTATTGCACGTGATAGCAGGTTTCCGAATTGCTGATTGAACCCCGTCCATGGATGGCATAACATAATCGAGCAAAGTCCGTCGTCCGACCTCTGCCACTTCAACCCTCTGTTGTAGATTTGGGTTTTGATCATCTGCCATAATTGCTTGTTTTGTTTCCCTTCGATTTCGGCGACAAGTTCGTTCAATTTCAGCGTCGAGAGGGATCAGGTTGGTAGTACCTAATTTTCGCATACACCTGTAATGTGCAAATAATGTATTTAAGCCTAGCAGCAAAAGAAAATTCAAATATAAACTAAAATAAAATAATTCAATAATAACAAAATTAATTCCCCGGCAACGGCGCCAAAAACTTGTTGCGAAAAATCGTATACGCAAGTGCACGTGTCGCAAAAGTAATAAAGTGTGTAAAAGTACGAGTGTCGATCCCACGAGGAATAAATATGTTAAATATTGAATATCTAAATTTCAGTTTAATTTGAAAAGAAATAATAAGTTGATGATTTTAAGATTTTAAACTAAAATAATTCAAATAAAAAAAATTTAACAATTTAAATAATAGAATTAAATAAAAGAGTAAGATTATATGATGAGAAAATCCAGGGTTCCGATTTCACTTAACTAATCCTATTTATTAAACCTAATTCAAGTGATTAATTCCTATTCCTTCGTGTTAATGGCAATTTCACAAAAATATTCATCAATCTCTCTCGAGCAAAGACAAACTTATTCAATTAACGAATTATCACCTCTCGGTCTCTAATCCTGAGAATTAATTGAATACATTAAGAACAAGAAATTATATTACCACTCAAACGCCCTAACTATCTCTAGCCTAGGATCCTTTTTAAGGCAATTTAATCAGTGCACGGTTAAATTCTCCGCTCTCGCATCCCGAATTAACCCTAAAGTACTTAGGTTTGCTTGATCACCAAAACTAAGTACTTTAGGGTTAATTCGGGATGCGAGAGCGGAGAATTTAACCGTGCACTGATTAAATTGCCTTAAAAGGATCCTAGGCTAGAGATAGTTAGGGCGTTTGAGTGGTAATATAATTTCTTGTTCTTAATGTATTCAATTAATTCTCAGGATTAGAGACCGAGAGGTGATAATTCGTTAATTGAATAAGTTTGTCTTTGCTCGAGAGAGATTGATGAATATTTTTGTGAAATTGCCATTAACACGAAGGAATAGGAATTAATCACTTGAATTAGGTTTAATAAATAGGATTAGTTAAGTGAAATCGGAACCCTGGATTTTCTCATCATATAATCTTACTCTTTTATTTAATTCTATTATTTAAATTGTTAAATTTCTTTTATTTGAATTATTTTAGTTTAAAATCTTAAAATCATCAACTTATTATTTCTTTTCAAATTAAACTGAAATTTAGATATTCAATATTTAACATATTTATTCCTCGTGGGATCGACACTCGTACTTTTACACACTTTATTACTTTTGCGACACGTGCACTTGCGTATACTATTTTTCGCAACAAGGAGACAAGGATAGCAACTAAAAAGAAAAGATACTTCCCAAATGCTTAGACTTATTGTTAGAATTTGGGTGATCCGAATTCTAGTTGGGCCGGGTTGGGCCCATAATGTTATTAGGTTTTGTTTCTCTATAAATACTTGTAAACTAGAGCAGCAAAACCTGCAGTTGTATCTCCGATAAATCGGAAGGAAGTAAACTCCCTAAAAACCTTCGTTTCCATGCCGTCGAACCACAACAATATTGTAATGCAACAATAAACTCTCATTTTCTTTCTATTCTCTAGCCTTTTCCTAGCAAGCAAAGAGAAAATTCACAGCAAGGAATTATTCAAGCTCATTCAAATTTTCTCTTTTCTTTAGCTCGATTTCATACTGCTTCAGCCTCTCTTTCATCTTCTCCTGCAATCACAAAACCCCATTCATCATCGCATCGCATCGCATCATTTGCAGATAACAGGTACGTTTAATTCCGTATTTAGTCTCAGAAGAACCAAACAAGGAGCTCAAAGGTGAGTAGGAGTCGGAGATACCTTGTAACTAATGTCAACACGATGCATAACGTAGAAGCCAAAAACACCGCCAAGAATGGTGCCGGAGATGATCCGGACGTAGGCCCATCGGTGCTACGTACCAATCGGTGCCACCATTTTCCCTCCTCCGCTTCTCTGGTAAGCTCAAAACTGAAGACAACTACTACCCTGACCCTGGGTGTATCGAACTGGAGAGGAGGTTTTGGCAAAGACTGAAGGTCCTTTTGGTCTTTCAATCAGTTTATATGACTTCTACTTAATAAATTTTTGGATTAAATCCAAAAAACAGTTCAAACGGTTTTTTTTTTTTTTTTTTTCGTCCAACAAAAAACTCAAAGTATTGAAAATGTGCAAAAACGATTTTTGCGGGAGCATTTTTGAGAATGAAGATCCCCCGTATTCCAAATTCTGAAGGAGAACATTTGACTGCGTCTAGAGAACGATCAACCGTTCTCACAAAGGCATTTTTGAAGATTAAGATCTCATGACATTTTTTAGTGAATTTAAAAAAAAAATACTAAACAATATTTAATTTACTTAAAATTTTTAACACATGTTCCCCACATAAGGAGAAGATAATCTAGAAAGTTTCGTGATTTTCTAACACTTGTACGATTTATTATAATTTTATTTAATTATTTTATAAAACAATTATAATAAATCATACAAGTATTAGAAAAACACGAATAATTTTTTATTATCTTCTCATAATGTGGGAAACATATGATACAAATTTCAATTAAATTCAATATCATTTGGTATTTTTTTAAAATTAATTTATAAAGTGAAGAAGAAACTAATATTAATTTAAAAAATAAATCTTAATTTTAAAAAATTACATTAAATCGTGTAAATATTAGAAAATCAAGAAACTTTTTAGATTATCTTTCCATGACGTGGTAAAAAATTTTAAGTAAATTAAATATAATTTAGTGTTTTTTTTTTTTAAATTCACCCAAAAATGCCCCCACGAAGAATGGTTGGCCGTTCTCTAGACGCGGCCAACCGTTCTCTTTCAAAAATTAGAGTGCTGGAGATCATCATTCTCAAAAAGGCCTTCGCAAAACTACTTTTTACACATTTTCAATACTTTGAGCTTTTTTTTGAATGAAAAAAAAAAATTGAACTGTTTCTTAAATCAAATGAATAATTGGAGCCGATTTTTGGATTTAACCCATTTTAACAAAATTACGATAAGTTATTCACATTATCCCAAAAATGTATATCCCTACATTTTTAAAAGTTCGAGTGAGAAAAGCTAAAAATTTTCACTTGGCCCCATCGCAAGATGAGGTTTAAGTAGCCAACTCAGCCGCTTCAGAGTTATGTTAAGCTATCAACATAAAGAATAAAAATTAAAAATGTTCATCTCAGTCGTACTATAATCTGCGGCGGTCGAGTTTCAACTCATCCAACTTTCCAGAAGACAAGTTAATTAAAAACAGAGCTACCATCTCTGTTACGAGAAAAACCAAACCACCATGGCCGGTTCAACTTGATTCTCTAGAATTGGTTCAAGTAACCATACTCACAAGTTTTGACTCAAACTGTTTCAACGATATGGTTGGTTCCCAATTAACACATTAATATATACTACATGGGAAGATGAGAATGAATAACTTAAAACGCTAGACAACAATTCCTGTTTATAAGACTCGACTAAACCCGGCAATGGTTCATTTGCACGATGCAGATCCGATATAAAACTTCCTAAGCATTCCTACAAAGAGGTTTAAAAGGAGTGATTCCATGGAGAATTGTAGAGATTTGATCAAAGGTTGGAGTCTATTCAGGTAAAAGAGTAGGGAAAAAACCTCTAGAGACTAAAAAGGTGATCATCCTAAGGGCACTTTCTTTGAACATAGGACGCCCCGTGTTCTTCATACCTGTTAACACGATTCAAAATTCCAATTGAATTGAATTGAATAAATCTACTCGATCATATCAAATGGTCGCTAAACGAAATATGATTAAGAGTACTAACTCAGACTTGGAGAACCACATTTGCTGAAATGAACCAAGGGAAGCCAATATGCTACCTCCAATCCAGACACTGCATACAAAGCAAGCTATTTAGCATCTGTGTTTTCAAAAACAAAAATTCTAAAATAGTATTTATTTACGCGGATTACACCAACATAATTTCATGTTCTATTCAAAAAATTAAATCAATGAAATCGGCCAGATGCTAAGAATAACTATTCAAAACATCGAACCACAACCACACGCTATAACATTTAACAGCAAGATCTGAGGGGATGAGCTTAGAAAGACTTTAAAAAGGCAAAACAACTTCAAATATTCTGAATCCAAGACACTAACAGCAAAAAGAAATACATATAATTTATGCATTTTGACACTGCCTGCCGGATGAATGAAGCTTTCATGCCCCGTAAAGGTTATGCGTATAAATTAGTAAATAAAAAGACCTTTTATGCCTTCTATACATGCCATGATGATTATGATACCAAAGAATTTAGTTAAATGTAACCACAGCTCATGGGCTTGGGCTAAGAAAAGTAAATTCTTCAATTGGCACCCACAAGAGTGAAACAACCACAAACGTAAGCATCGCAATTCAGTTGGCTCATCACGGTCCAAATGTACTTGACACTGTTCAAAATAAGGAAAAATATGGTCTGGCTATTCCTAAAAATTTTCAGTTCTTTATGTAGGGAGAATCCCTTGTACTCTCTTTTCTTGTACACTATTTAAAATTATTAATACAAAAGTCATTTCTTACCAAGAAGAGAAACATTATCAAAAATAAATATTATGAAATTTCCTATCCTACCTTGGATGGGTGGGTTGAGAGAGAGAGAGGAAAAAAATTACCTAAATCTTCTTTCCGTTGCATTTCCACTTGCTAAAACTTTAACACGAGCAGCTTGGGGAGATTCCTGAAAGTTTTAAGAAAATAATTCGCCATATTCCATATCAAATTTCTATTGTTTTACAGAAAGACCTTATCAGTTAGTCAACCAACCAATATTAAACTACTTTCATAAGTATCTCATAATATTCAGGTTCCAATCTTAACTTCACATTAACACAAAAGTGAGGAAATTGTAATGAATTTTATAGAGGGAGTAATTATACCTCTAACAAGTCTTTCTCAAGACGCTCCTTCAACTGCTGCATTGATGCTGTGCCACCAGCAAGCTGCGTGAAAAATGTAACAGAAAAGGAAATGAAAAATTGAAAAAATATATATATATATATAACCATGAGCCAGGCAGGTCAATTAGATCTTTATAGAATGCTACATGATTACCAAAAAAAAAAAAAAAACAGATAATGCAGTAATATGTTGGTTATAAAAGGGTATTCGTGTCTTTTTTCTGCCAAAAAAATAGCGTAAATGGGCCGATGTATTTTTCAAGTCATCAAACAACTTGGAATAAAAAAAAAAGAAATATAAATACGAGAGCCAAAGCAATGGGAATCACAAATACTAAAGGAGCAGAAAAAAAAAGATCTAACCAGTATACTACTGAAAAGTTCTCTTCGAATGTCCACATCACACTTGTTTATGCTTTCTATAACCTGTAGAAATAAGAAAATATAATTATCTAGAGTGAAGACAATAATGACATCACATCGAATCATTTGCAATCATTATTATCGAAGTTAAAACCTTACAATTAGCTAGCGACAAAAAACCAAAAATCCATGCTTACCATTTGTGGCAGCCCACGAACCATAGATGCAGTCTCAGCAAAAGTCTCCATACCAGGAATTGTCTGATATTAACAATTATGCGTTAATATATATTAAGCTGAAAATATGACAATTAATATATACCAATTCAGAAACTAGAATCTAAAAAGACAATTTTTGTGATTAACAACATTTTGGACTGATGAGGCCTCTTTTACATTTATTAAATCAGTTTTTGATGGTATAATTACAGAACCCTCAAGATTTTTGTGGTCATTTCTCCAATGAGGGTTTTTAGATCGACTGCCCTATTTCTATTTGTTATCAGAAATAATTATGGGTCAGAGAACCAGAGCAAGATGCCATTTATCCAGACCCAAGGATCGAGCACAGTGATCCCAAATACAATGAAAAGTACAAGTGCTGATCCAAAAGAACTAAGAAGGAACGGAGCTCTCATCATAAAATAAACAAATTAATCCCAAAATCAACAACTTGGCCTGAGATGGCAAAAAGAGATTTAGAATCATTCCAAAAAGTATATGGTTTAAAGACTTTTTACTGATAAAAAGACAATTAAATACATTCATAAAAGAATACTATGTCTACGTAAGATTTTGAAATTTGGATCATCATGATTAAAAAAAATTAAAATTATCAGGCTGAAGTTGTAAAACCAAAAGAAAATCATGTAACCCATCTTAAATGAAAAGCTAATGATTAAAAAGAAAACCAAGACAATCTTATATAAAAAATTAAAAAAAAATAAAGAACATCTCAACTGAATAGAAAAAGAAGACTGAACAGGATATGGAAAAGAAAAAACTAGTATCATGCAAGTTTTCTACTGCCCACCTGTAAAAGGGATGGATTAAAAAGAACATCAGGGACCTTGAATCTATCCGCACCAATTTCAATAGTCCTGCATGATGGATATAGGAGCCAAATGAAAACCAAAGCTAATTTGGCAATAAATCTAATCCTGCATTCTGTGATATCTCCGAATCAACTAATCACTTGCTCCTTCTCCCAAAAAATGGGAAGGACAGGACAAGATGATTAAGCACATTGTAACAGGATAATGGCAAAAAAAAAGAGAAAAAGAGAATTGATTAATCATGATATAACTTACTGGCCATCAGGAAGTTCGTAAGGGGTCATTGGAATGTTTGAATATGCACTCTCTGTCAGAAAAAAAGAGTTGGATTGAAATGTTACCGGTAGATTATGCCATAATACAATGCATAATACAAGTCTGTCCAAGTCCTAAACCAAGAAATTCTGCTCTAGGACTGAAGTTCATGTACATCATCTCAAGTAGTCCCCCAAACTTACAGTTAAAAAACAAAAAAGTCGCAGAAATGAAGAGCTGGGAATGGAAATATTTCAAAAACTACCGATACTACTTTTCTCTGTGTTCTATTTAGAAAATTTTAAACGTTTAAATTTCAGAAACGAGCCAAAAACAAGATGAAATGTATCAAGGCATGGCTAAGACGCTTGTATACCAATATCTTGTTGCAGACAGCTTGATAAATGAACAAAATAGTGGAGATATGAATCATCGCTAACCATCGTATGGAGAATCTGGGGCCCGACAGACACATTCCTTGATATCACTGGCAATTACCCTCTGTCACAAAAGATATTCAAAAATAACAAACAAAAAAAACATGAAATCTCGTCAATAAATTCTAAGGCCACCCAAAAAAAAGCCAAGGAATTTAAAAACGAAATATACCTGGGAGTAAAGTCTATAACTTTCTGTGGTATTTGGAAAATCAAGATCCACTGCCTATGAGCCAAGAAAAAAATAGGCCATGCGCTAATGAATACTTTTAAGAATCCAAAAAAAAGCTATCAAATTCAATATATTAATATGTAAAACCAGGATTCATAATTGATTAAAAAATGAAAGTGCTGATGAGTTCATGGGGAAGACAAGTTGTTTTGAGCTAAAAACTGTTTTCATTGTCTGTGTGACTAAAAGTATTTGCTCAGCTGCTCAGCTATCTTACTGTAGTATTAACGAACAAATTTTCCCTCTTAAAATCAAGTTTGAAGCCCTCAGCAAATGTGGGGAGAAAATGTTTAACTGAGGAAAGGATTTAGAGTATAAAGTTTTGGCAAACCTCCATAGAAACCCATGACAACTTTTAAACAAAGGAGGCTTTTCCTTTTGAGGGTGAGAAATTAGCAATATGCATTAGAGAAGTAATGAATGAAACAGAAACAAGTACGAACAATAACATACCTGAAAGTCTCCTGGACGTATTTCCTTTCTTTTGAATGAGTACCTGGGCTTTATCTGAAAGAACAAAGAGATTGATGCATTTAAGGAAAACCAGTCAATTAATATTTCAAAATCCAAAAGTATTTACACTTACCACGATACCTTTGCTCTCCAAACTTTTTACCAAGCAATCAGTCAGAACTTCACCTCCAATAGGAGAAGACGACACAGCCTAAAATATAAGCAAAACAAAGAGTGGATTCCTTAAATAAGTTATCATAGCTTTATTGCTCAAATAAAAACTGATAATGAATGAGTACATAACTTTAGAGGAAAATGGAGTTAGCGAGTTACAAGTAAATTCAAAAAGGTAAAGACAATATCTCATAGTATTGAAAAATTCAGGAGGCAAATACAAGCTATAAATGTATCACGCTCAACTTGAGATGCTGAATATCAATTGAACCACATCCTTCCAATAATATTTTTGAAGGAGAGTGAGAGGGGCATGAGAGAAGGTTTTCTATGTAAATAACAACTTTTCAACCATGTGAAAAATACACATAAATTCCAGAAACATTGTCAAACAAATAAATAGAAAATTTTCTTTTTCCAATTGAAAAATTAGTTCAAGACAAAAGACCTAAGAGACCATGCACATTTGACATACACATGGGCGTATTGGTAGTCTCAGAGCAGAGAGGTAACTGATGATAAGGACAATGTCCTAAGAAAGAGTGACACCAAAAGAAATTTAAATAGAGAGAAAAAGATAGATAAATCCCAGGCAACTGCAGACCATCAAAGCACAATAATGATCAAGCTCGTAATATACGCAACTGCGAATGAGTTAGTAGGCAGTAACTTGAGAAAACACACATTACAACTGAAAATACAAGGAAAAATATGCCCATACTAAATCTAATTAAGTAGTTCTTTATTATTTTACTGTCAGCAGCAGAGAAGAATACCTTTTGAAGAACATAACCATCATGCACTGGAGCAACTGTAGTCGATCCTCCACCACTGTACACAATACCCAATTGTAAAAGTTACTTCCAGCAAGAAAATGAGTATTTAAAGGATCATAGGACATCACAGGGCCATGCTAAAACTACAAAACAAGGAAATCATTAAACATGCGAACAATTAAATCAAAGAAAAGCAATCAAATGTTAAAGCAAAGACATGTCTTCACCAAAATGGTACCAACTTAACCCAATAAAGAAGTAACATTTGAAAAAAGATATATAAACACTATACAAGCACTACGAGTCAAAGAAGTAAACTCTCTCCTACCTATCAACAACTAAGGAGGTAGCACGCCCAGAAGCAAAAGATGTGAGAACCTGGTATCAGCGATCAAGAGTATTCAGTAAAACAAGCAAGGTATTTTTCAGAAATTCCACATAGGCCTATATAAAGTTGCTGGAATTTAAACTGCGTTATTAAATAAGGTCATACTGCATTTTTTGCAAGAAATAATGCAGGAACATTGTATTTTTCAAACATAAGTTCTGCTGTCCTGCCAAATGTATGTAATATAAAAATTTATTAGTTGATCGAAGAAGAAAGTAAAAAAGATTTAAACATTGAGAATAAAACAAAAAAATAATAAACTGACAACTCCTAGTACAAATAAACTAAGAAAGGTGAAAGAGTACAAGATACCTTTCTCTCTGCTGTTGTGAGTTAAAAGATGGTTCCGCAAGTAGCATTGGGTGCTCTTTAGGATCAACCAGAAGGCATTCCCTAAGAAATTTAAACTACTTATGAATATTTGCAACAAGTTAAAAGAAAAAAGAAAAAAGAGAGACGGTTCACACCGAGATGAAAAAATACTTGACATTTCAACGAGGAAAGAAAAAAGGGAAACATAGACTCTTATCAATAAGTATTAACATGCACATACTACCATCTTCTAATGATTTTTTATCACATTAGACTAGGATTAGGATCCCTGTTGAGTAAAAAAAAAGCCTCCAAGAACATCAAACTAAATGAAGTATTTCATCAAATTTATAAAATACCATCCCCTGTCACCCCTATCAATAAGAAAGAGCAATCTCTTTTCCTTTTTTAAATGTTAAGGAGCCAAGCCATTACCTACACAAATGCCATTCCAACCCATCAACGTGCGTATGTGGCTTAAACTACACAGAATAGCCACAACCCGACAGCATGCCTCAAGTTTATTTAAATTTTCACAAGACCAGTGGAGCGCGTTAGTAACCATTAACAACATTACTATAAGTTAGATCTTATACCTAGGCGATCAAACCATAGGTGTTAACTTTCTTTGGTAGTAAACCCATTAACCAAACAGTAATAAGAAGAGAAAGGGCAGAGCACGGATAATCGGCAAAAATAGAGTGAAGTCCTCCAAGGTAGCATCACATAAATTAAATACCAAATGTCAAATAAAATAAATAAATAAAGCACATAAATTAAATACCAAATGTCAAATAAAATAAATAAATAAAGCATACAACTTAAAGGCATTTGCTAATCTAATCTAGACATTAGGATAAAGAAGTGAAAAATAATGGTCAAACACAATACCAATAGTTGTTTACCTGAAGGCATGATCCCAAATGCTATCAATCATATCCCAGTCGACAACAACACCATCTTTTATAGGAGATAGCACCTGGTAGAAAAGCAGGATATTTCAAAATCCAAAACACCATACCAGTACATCTAGGTTGATAACCTTTATGAGTACATTGATAAAAATAAACTACCTCCATGTGATCGCGTCGGAATCCTAATGCTTGAGACCCAACATATAATTTACGTTTACCCTTTGCTTTTTCTGTATCGATATTTTTACTAATTTTAGAATCAACTGCTGATACAGAGTTTTTGTCAGTGTTCACTGGGTCGTCAACTTCCATTTGGTCAATTGAGCCGACAACCTTGACAAAAAGAAATATATCAAGATAAAATTAAGCAAATGCTAGACTTCTGATCTCATCGTGACAACTAAAAGAACTCTACTGAATAAATTGTGATAATAAAAATAAAACAAACGAGACATAATAAGCCCTCTAAACTCACTAGGCACCAAACTCTTCCAGTAAACTAAGCAACGGTTTTATTCAAAAGGTAAACACCAAAAACTTAGCACTAAAATTTCACATCCACTAGCATCATAGAACTATCATGCAATCCCATCAGCCATGGCAGTTTACCGTTGATAAAATTTCCGCACTAAAACCAAGTGTAATTGTAAAATAAAAAGAAACAAAGCTACATAATAACAGCTACACCAGAGAAGGTCGAGAGTTGTTGAAGATTATTAATATTTAAGCACAGTAAGTTGATGGAAGAAGCTAAGAAGTTAAATATATCAACAAACGTTAAAAAACTTACGGAGGGAAACACAGCCTTGGGCGCGTCTTCCCCAGCATAACCAGCTTTACAAGTGTGTGAACCAAGGTCAATGACAATGGCCGAAACTTCATCTGAATAACCAAACACAAAAAAAATCATCGAAATAAATTTGACAAATGCAAGTAGAAAACGGAATAATAACTTCAAAACTTCATCTCTACGCAAGTGAAGAATCAAGGTTCTCACCTCCTCCATACATGACTGAAGACGAAGAAGAGATTTTGGGACGAAAGAACGAGAGTTCTGAAGGTTTATCTGAATTCCCCTCCGTATCTTGGTTAGGGCTTTAGCATGACTTGGGACGAGCGCGAAATTGAAATGAAAGGCGTTGAAGTTCAACCTGAAATGTTGCCGGGTTTGGATTTACGCTATACGGGTACGGGTTTTCAACCATAATAAAATAAATAATATTTTTATCCAAATTTTATTTTTCATCAATATAATAGGTGGTGGAAATCTATTTGACTTAATTCATAAAAACCACACTCAAGAGGAACCCATTTGTCAGCAATAATTATAATAAGTAATCGGAATCTGAAAGTGAAACTCTATTCCATCGTCAAAGAGCAGAGAGAGAGAGTTACCTTCGTCGGTTCTAGCTTTCACAGGATGATCAAGGAAAAGAGGGTCGAAGTCGCCGTCGACTGTCGAGAGGCGAGAGGCGTCTGTAAGTGTACGCCGTCGATTGTCGAGAGGAGATTGTAGCCGGTAGTGTCACCGGGCCGCGGCGACTGCGATGGCCGAGAGGAGATTGAAGACTGAAGACTTCTCGTTTACAATCACGCCTGCAAAGTGCGAGAGAGAGGAGATTGTTTCAGTGAACGATAGACTGATTTAGGGTTAGTAAATTAGGATGGTCCGGTTCGGTTTTAGTGGTTTTTATCATTAAACCCGAAAACCAAACAGAAAACTTTGGTTCTGCTAAAAAAGAATCGAAATTCATTTATTTTAAAGGGTAAAGTGCAATTTGGCCCCTACAACTAGGTGAAATGGGCAAATTACCCCCTAAAATTGAATAATGGGCAATTTAGCCCCTACAACTTGGGTAATGTGCAATTTAGCCCCTACCGTCATTTTTTCCGTTAAAAAACCACGTTTTTGTCACGTGCTCACATTTTCTTCCAGACATGCCCCTGCATGGAATCAGAACCGGACCGGACCGGTTCGATTAATTTAACCCTGGTTTTTTCTGAAAAACCCAGAGGAAAGCTGTCTTTCTCCTCTTCGAAAGACAGAATTTCCCTCTCATTTCGCCAGACTCCTCGCTCGCTCTCTCGCTCTCTCCCGAGACCCCCTAGCTCGCCTTCGCCGCGCTCTCTCTCTCTCTCTCTCGCTCGCTCCTCTCGACTCTCTCTCGCCAGTCGCCAGGCTAACGGAACTAAAAAGTTGTCACGCTTACTACGACGGCAAGGTAAAAATCCTCTCGCTTACTGTAATGGCCGAAGTTCTTTGTTTTTTTGGAGTATGAAATCTGAACCAATAGTTATTATTGAATAGTTAGGGTTTCTGAACTTCGTTGTTATTCTGAACGAATTTTCTGGTTAGTTTAGATGGAGCCTAGGTTGGATGCAACCGAACTATGTTCGTCTTGGTTAGTTAGATGCTTCATACTTCAATTATAAATTTTGATCTTATGGTTCACGAGAACTCATTCTGTAAACCTTATAATCATAATAATGAACATGAATCAAAGTAAAGATTTTGACCTGTATCATGTTAAAAAAGCAGAGAAAAAGAGATTACATGTGTTTAGATGGAAGGATATTTGTTTAAAGGGTAAATGTGTATGAAGTTGTTTAGAATTTAAATACCAAAACTGGCTTAATCGAATTAAATTCATGTAACCTTGCAGGGAAGAAGATGGACACATTTTCAATTGACTTTCACTATGGAGGGAAGTTCGTCAAGACGAACAAGTTACAGTACGTGGGTGGGGATGTTGCACTAGCGACAAATATTGATGTGGATAGGATTTCATTTTTTGAGGTTGTCGACATGGTGGTAGATGTCGGAGCTGGAGTATGGAAGACTCTGTATTACGTGGAGCCTCCATTAGGAATGAAAAACGGATTGAGAGCAGTGAAGTCCGATAATGACGTACTTCAAATGGTTGGGGCGTTGGATCACAAACGTCACATTCATATGTACGTAGACCATGAAGGCATCTACCAGGAAGAGGCTATAAATGATGGGTCCTCTAATGCATCTGAGTTTGATGGTGGTCATCAAGATGGTGAAGTGGGTGATCCAACTCATGTAGATGATGCAGCTGGCGGTGCCTCGGGGGATCAAACTTATGTACATGTTGCAGCAGTGGGTGAAGCATGGGATCCAATTCATATTCCGATTCCATCAGTTTCAGCCTCCTTACCTGATTACATTATTTCTATTGCTGAATCGGAGGATACGATGCATGAGGCGGACACTGCGGAATCGGTCAACAACTCTTTAGAATTATGTTTGAAAGACAAATTCAGCTCATTGGATGAAATTAGGAAAAAAATCTCTGATTATTCTTTGGTTAACGGATATGACATCCGATTTAGAAAACATGAGAGAGCAAGAATAGAAGCGGTTTGTCAGAAAGGTTGTCCTTGGAGACTCTACGCATCAAAGGTGACAAATGAAGAGTCTTTCCAAGTGAAGAGGTTGAATGACGTTCATGATGTGCTCGCACAATAGAGAGTCGACATGCAACAGCTAAGTGGGTGGCAGAACGTTATTTGCATCGATTTAGAAGCCAACCTCGGTGGGAAATATCATCGATCATTGACACGGTTAGACGAGACTTTAATGTCACCATCAGCCCTAGCCTAGCAATCAGGGCAAGGAGGAGGGCTGTAAATGTGGATTCAACCGTGCAATATAAACAGCTGGGGTCTTATGCGGAGGAAGTTCTGAGATCCAATCCTGGTAGCACATTCGTTATTAATGTTGACAGGGTTGATGGTCAAACAGAGCCCATGTTCAAGCGACTTTACATGTGTTTAGATGCATGTAAGAGAGGCCTGTTAGCCGGATGTCGACCGGTAATAAGTTTGGACGGGTGTCACTTGAAGGGGGCATGTCCTGGTCAACTTCTAACCGCTATCGGGGTAGATGCAAATGACGGAATATATCCTGTTGCAGTGGCTGTTGTCGATGTTGAGTCGAAGAAGTCTTGGAAATGGTTTCTCAGGTTGTTGTTGACGGATATTGGATCAGCTCGTGGTGAAGGCTGGACATTCATCTCCGATCAACAAAAAGTAAGTATATGTGATCATTGTCAACATTTATATGCTTTCACCTACTAACATATGACATATATTTGATGCAGGGTTTGGAAGTAGTACTGCGAAAACATGTACCAGATGCAGAGGTTCGATTTTGCGTACGTCATATGTACGCAAACTTCAAGAAGAAGTTTCGCGGAAAACTCTACAAAGACATTATGTGGAATGCTTCGACTGCGACAACACGTGAAATGTTTGTGAAAGAAATGACGAGGCTACGGGGCTTCGATGAAGCAGCATATAGATACCTTGCGGAGTATGATGCGAAGCACTGGTGCAGACATGCTTTCAGTCACATATCGAAGTGTGAGCTGACGTTGAACAACCTGAGCGAGTCATTCAATGCTTTCATCTTACCAACACGTGACAAGCCGATTGTGAGCATGATAGAAATGATCAGGACGACAATGATGGCAAGAATTTGTAAGAGGCGTGAACAAATGGAGCAACAAAACGGACTACTATGTCCTCAGATACGAAAGAAATTGGCCAAGATACGAGATGGAGCTAAAAATTGGTGTGCAACCGGAGGTGGAGGTGAAAGATTTCAAGTTAGTGATGCCCATCAACAATTTGTTGTTGACTTAGCCAACGCTACTTGCAGTTGTAACCGGTGGCAGCTCGCAGGAATACCATGTGTTCATGCTGTACCATGCATATCATTCATGAGAAGGGACATTGAATCGTACGTTGATCGTTGCTACCATCGGCAAACATATTTGACGATATATTCTCAGTTCATACATCCAATGAATGGCGTAGACATGTGGCCACCTTCAGCTATGGGTGAAATTCAGCCACCGATTGTGAAGAGACCACCTGGGAGGCCGAAAAAGAAGAGAACGAGGGATGTTGATGAACCTCAAGGTCAGAGTACATTGGGCAAGACACGTAAGGTTATCAAGTGTAGTAAATGTCGGGGTCTGAACCATAATGCTAGAACTTGCAAAGGAGTAACTCTTGATGCTACCATGGAAGCCAGTGCATCAACATCACGAGGAAGATCAACTTTGTTCGGGTTTTCTGCAGCTTGCATCGGAACCCAAGTTAGTATTGTGTTTTATCTTTTCCAATTTGTTACATCATACTTAATTATTGTTAACAATCAATTGTTTACATCATGCAGGAGTCTTCAGTGCACCCAGGCATTCACAGACACTGACCTTGTAATGCTGTTATGAACTTGATTAGCCTTTGTGAATCTATATTATTATGGACAAATGTATGGAAATCTTTTGTATTTTATGGATATTATGGATAAAGGTAAAATTTAAGGAAATTGATATTATGGACAAATGTATGGAAATATTTTATGGATGTTATGGATACATGTATGGAAATGGATATTTTGGACAAATGTATGGAAATCTTTTGTGGGAATGAAGTGAGATTTATGTTGATAGAAGTCTATTTTAAGCGTAAATTCCTGTCTTCACAAAATTTGTCGACACTTTCTATAAATTGTCGACACTTTCTATGCATAGTGTCGACAATTTCTATAAATTGTCGACACTTTATAAGCGTAAAATCCTGTCTCTTCACAAAATTTGTCGACAATTTCTATAAATTGTCGACACTTTATCAGCGTAAAATCCTCTGTCTCCTTTTCTTCACAAAATTTGTCGACACTTCATAGAAATTGTCGACAATTTCTATGCCTAGTGTCGACAATTTCTATAAATTGTCGACACTTTATCAGCGTAAAATCCTCTGTCTCCTTTTCTTCACAATTTATAGAAATTGTCGACACTTTCTATGCGTAGTGTCGACAATTTCTATAAATTGTCGACACTTTATACGCGTAAAATCCTGTCTCCTTTTCTTCACAAAATTTGTCGACACATTCTATAAATTGTCGACACTTTATAAGCGTAAAATCCTCTGTCTCCTTTTCTTCACAAAATTTGTCGACACTTCATAGAAATTGTCGACACTTTCTATGCGTAGTGTCGACAATTTCTATAAATTGTCGACACTTTATACGCGTAAAATCCTGTCTCCTTTTCTTCACAAAATTTGTCGACACATTCTATAAATTGTCGACACTTTATAAGCGTAAAATCCTCTGTCTCATTTTCTTCACAAAATTTGTCGACACTTCATAGAAATTGTCGACACTTTCTATGCCTAGTGTCGACAATTTCTATAAATTGTCGACACTTTATAAGCGTAAAATCCTTTGTCTCCTTTTCTTCACAAAATTTGTCGATACATGTCATATATTTACTCAATTTTTTCCAAAACAATAAGCCATAAACAGTCGAGCATTCAACACAAAGAATATAGTATTTCCTATTTCCAATATCAACTGAAAAATTATATAACAATATCCAACACCAAACTCAGATACAACAAAATTAAGATACTAGCAAACTAAGTGAATCACAACAACAAAAATATCATTATGATGGAGAATAACAGGGATCGTCGAAAGGCTCGACTGGTGGATCTACTGGAAGAATGGCTGGAGGAGGAGAGGCTGGTGGAGAGGCTGGTGGAGAGGCTGGAGCACCGGTGTAACAGTCTTTCCAATAAGCGTGAAGAAAATCAAGATGGTCATGAACCTCAACGATGTCATCATGGACATGGTCTATCTTTTCTTCCAACTTATCAAAGCGATCGTGAACCACATTCTGAAATGAGTCAAAAGCACCGCCGATGCTAGCAACATTTTCCACCAATAACTTAAACTGTTCCTCAAAGTTAGAGAAGTTGCCTCGAGATGCAGTGGAGGGGGGTTCCGTAGTGTGTTCAGGCTCGTTACCACCTTCATCAACTTCCATTTGGGATAGTCCAGCTTCAAGTGATCCAACTCGGTCTCCCTTAAAAATCCAATTACCTTCATCATTGAGCCCAAACCCCATCCGAGCTAGAGTGGATGTGGTGTATGTGTCAACTTTCTTTAGAGGTAATGGGATTTCGGAACTTGGAATTTCGACCCCATTCTCCTTAAAAATCTTCATTAAAAGAAGATTAAATGGTAGGGACTTTGTTGTGTTGTTGTAGACTTGAATCATCCGTTTCAATATCACAAATCCCACATTAAATGATTCTCGTCGAACAATTTTATATAAAACATAGAGATCCATACCACTTATGTAATCTCTACGTCCATCTCTTGGTAAGAGATTGTACGTGATCATATGGTGGAGGAGCCTAGCACGCACGTTTAAGTCATTTGCCTTCGGTTTCGTTGGAAGGCATCGGTGAGGATCCTTAACAATCATCCTTAAAAAGGCAGTACCTTCACTGGTGCCCACAAATTCTGGATCCTTATATGCCTCATAATACCTTTCAGCCTGATTGTTAAATTCACAGTTTAAAATTGCGTTTATAGAAAATGAGGAAATTTCTATGTGTTTGCCATACACATAGCTAAGAATTTTAAATGGCCTTTGACAAATTTCAAGATTGGCATAGAACATTTTCACTGATTTCTCATAATACGGGCCATCACAGTCAAACAGTTCTAATAACCCCAAATTCCTCAAAGGCTCAACAAAATCTAAGCTACTTAAATCCTCGAATTCCACTTTTCTACTCAGAATCAAGGGCTTGAATTGAATATTGTCTTCATACCTTTTCATACAGTCAGCATTCTTGAAGAAAGGAGATGACCATGTTATTGGTTCCGCAATTTCATTAGCTGGAGTAGGATTTTTGGACCTTCTCTTGCTGCGGGATGTAGATGCCATTTGAAGTTTAGCAGACACTGAAAAGAAGAGATTTTGATTCGAAGGAAAAAAAACAGGGGGTCTTAAAATCGCCGAGGAAAATATGAGAAAGAACGAGGTCGAGCGCAAGCGAGGCAGGGGTCTCGGGAGAGAGAGCGAGGTCGACAGAGCGCGGCGAACGCGAAGAGAGGAGAAAGACAGGATTTCAGAGGGCGGGGGTCTTGGGAGAGAGCGAGCGAGAGAGCGAGCGAGGAGTCTGGCGAAATGAGAGGGAAATTCTGTCTTTCGAAGAGGAGAAAGACAGCTTTCCTCTGGGTTTTTCAGAAAAAACCAGGGTTAAATTAATCGAACCGGTCCGGTCCGGTTCTGATTCCATGCAGGGGCATGTCTGGAAGAAAATGTGAGCACGTGACAAAAACGTGGTTTTTTAACGGAAAAAATGACGGTAGGGGCTAAATTGTACATTACCCAAGTTGTAGGGGCTAAATTGCCCATTATTCAATTTTAGGGGGTAATTTGTCCATTTCACTTAGTTGTAGGGGCCAAATTGCACTTTACCCTATTTTAAATGCAAAACCGACCAGAACCGGACTAAACATGTCAATTCTGGTTCGGTTCTTCGGTTCGATCCGGTTTTGCTCACCCCTGTATTCTAACAACCTAATTTTCAAAATATTTCTTTATTTTCGACATTATGTTTACATCATAAACATGTTAAATAATGTTTTTTTTTTTCTTTAAATCCATTTCGAGCATATTTCTATTTTTTCAAAAACTTCCTTAACATTTGATTTCTTATTACTAGATGATGATCGTACATGTGTACTAGAATCAAGAGGAGCAATTGATTTTATAACATTAATTTCACCGTCGCTGAAATTAATTTTATTATCTATAATCAACAAACAATTCAATTTAATAAAACAACAAAACCAATTGAATATTGCTTAATATATGGATACTTACTCGACACAATATCACACTTGAAAGATTAAAACGAGATATTGGAGAGAGTTGATCCGACACACTGAAAGTGAGAGATTGAAATGTTGAGAGTTGTGTGTTTCAATCTATCAACCTAGAGAATATTTATACATGAGAAAAACATCTTTTAAAAAAAAAAAAAAATCTATATAGCCATAAGTTCTAAGAATGTCACGGCGTTCATTAGAAGCAAGTCGAGCATTCTTGGAATTGTGAGTAACGGCTAGAAAGTAGCTGTTAGTAGCCGTCAGAGATAGTCCAATAGTCGACTGAATAAATAACGTCGCGACGTGATGCAGATAACGTCACGCTTTTACTTTTACTTTATAAAAAAATAAAAAGTACAAAATAAAATAAGAGTATCCTGGCCTTCCATAGAAGAGGCCCGCCGGCCAGCCTGTCCAACAAAGCCAGAGGGTCGGCCCAACTTGGACTGGGCAAAGGGCAAAAAAATCTCAGGCCCAGCCCACAAGCCACGATCTTGTTGATGAGGCCGAGTGTCTAGTTAGTATATTATATTATAGGATAATTATCGATTTGAATCCTGTACTATTTTTTTTTTCAATTCGCCCTATGTACTAAAAAAGCTGACAAACCAAACGATGTATTTTGATTCTATTATCATTTTTGACCTTTTATCAATAATTTCATTAAATCTTCATTTAAAAAATTACCAAATGATCTTAAATTCAGTTAAAACTAATAGTAAGATATGACCCATTATGAGTATGACTTGTACAACTTTCAAAAACATGAGCAAAGAAAAAAGAAAGGTTTTCTAATATATGAAACCATGGACTTCAGGAGCCATGACATGACATTTAGTTCTCAACCTCCTACAATAAGCTCAATATGTACTCTCTAGTCTTTCTATTGATACGCTTACATGACCCTTTTCTTGCTTTCTCTCAAAGAATAGTTTTGTAAATAAAGAATCCTCCCAAGAAACAAACTACAATCTCACCTGTAAGATGAATTTTTCAGCACAGATAATTATTTGATCCACAAAAGGAAAAAAATTATCCACAAAGATTTGATTTGACGAGATTTAAAAAACACCCAAAACTTTTCGACCCAGAAGGTCGAAAGATGAAGCGAGAATGAAAAATGAGTTCCTTAATTTAGTACTAAATCAAATATCACAGAAGAAAAGTAAACATGCACGTAGTGAAATAAGGATTAGACATTACTTTTAGGATTTGATCTTTCCTAAACAAAATGATGCTATCGATCAGAATAGTATAATTACTGAAGATTTTGATCACTTTCTTTAAAACGTTCCATGAAGTTCAAGAAGGACGGGACACGAACAAGTGTTTCAAAAGAAATAAAGGCATTGTATCCATTGATCTCCATTAACTTGAACCAAAAAAATAGAACAGTTGAACAAGAGACAAAAATTCCAATCTAATCTACATTGTGTATATACAACTATTTCGCATTACGAAATCATACACATTTTTGGCAGAAAATGGTGAAGACTACATTGCGTGAGGCAGATTAACGGTTTTATCTCCAGCAAAGGAATCATCAGAACCATGGCTGCATGATCATATTTATTTATTAAAACAAACCATATGTAAGCTAATATAAGAGAACTTGCATTTGATGAGGTTTACCTGAGATGGCTCAGTGCCGACATTCGATATAGGCATGTGAACACTAAGATATGCAATCCGATAGTGTAGAAAAATGCAAATGTTCGAGCATATCTGCAAGAATAATGTCTCAGTCAAAAATGGTGCGTAATTTGAACAAAAAAAGACATTGCACACCATATATATTTTTTACAACCTTACATGTCTTAGGCTAATTGAAATTCTGATATAATATTATATATGGCTCTTAACATAAAACACAGAAGGCGAAACATGACAGAAGTTAAACGCACCATAAGCAAAAAAATTGATAAAAATCGATGACATTAACGTACTTGTTTCCCAAGAGAAATCGCCCACTACTGAGCGTGATTTTATCCCTGATACCCAACTCCTTGTATCTTTGATCCCTTTCCTAATTATAAGTAATGGAGCATAATTAGTAGATACTATGCAAAAGAAGAACAGGATATGGACAAATAAGCTGATAACTTCTTATGCCAAAGAAGAACAGAATATAAACAAAAACGTTTGATGTAGCAGCGTTCTAGTCTCAACTAGAATGATTAATTCACTTCCCTTAATCACAAAGTCATGCCCAAGTCATTTAGCATACGAAGTACTAACTATTAAGTAAATTAGATGTGATTGACCAACAAATACCATATGCTACTTTGCTTCGACACTCGGAAGGTAGAGAAAAAGGAAGGGTTGCACGTTTTTCAAAAGGAAAGGGTCTAGTGTATCTTGAATTCAAGATATGCCAATTTTATCAACCAAAAATAACTGTCTATTTTATTACAATTAAATTCTTAAGCATCGTACCCTTTTCGAAAATGCAGCAAAAGGATTAATATCTTCTTCGTATATTTTTTTATACTTGGATTCAACGTCTGATGCAAAACCGCCTTCAAGATCCTCTGCATGCTGAAATGATCACAATTGAAAATAATTAGATAAAGCAAAGAAAAATCCAGGGAAAAAGGCACTACTCTGATATGATAAATTACCTTCTTTGATCCTCTAGAAACTACTTTGTCAAGATTATAGTCCTGGACATAACGAATCTTTCCATAAAGTTTGACATTATCTGCTTTCGTCCTTTCCAATTCCACAGTTAGATGCCCTATCTTCTCTTTCAATTGCCTTATTTCCTAGAACATTAAAAGACCAAACTTGATCTAATACTAAGAACAAACGTTAAAGATTACACAAATATTAATATTCTAGACATAATACCTCTTCTGTCTCTCGCAAGCGTGTCCTAAACCTATCCCGCTGATTGCAAATTACCTTAAGCATTGAACTTTGATCTTGATCTGTAGACGGATTTTTTCTATCTGCATTCTGGAAAGAAGATGACAATTGGATAATGCATAATTAAGCGATAGATGACACAACTAAAATATTTAATGCCGTGCATTATAGTTGACTATGGATGAAAAATTTAATTGTTCATGGAACTTTCATTCAATGTAAATTTGCAATAGCATCATTAAGATCATCGATTGATCATTGTATAATTAGTTGAGGAAATCAGAGCCATATTCATCTCTATTCTTTCACGACAAAAGAAACCACCGCATGAATGTTCTTGCATTTACATAAGGACAAGAGAACAATGAAATAAACCTCAGGCAGGTCCACCCCCCTGACTTCAGAAAGATTCCAGTCATCAAAGAGAGTGCCTTTTTGATCTTTGGAGCTATAACCCTGCATCAACCAAAAAAAAAACACTGAAATTTATTTTTCTCCGTTACTTTTATCAAACAGGAAGGAAATTAGTTCCATGTACATGGTGCCTGCACAGTATATGACAGTAGAAAATAATACACGAGTGCATATGTAAATATGCATGCTTTAATTACTAAAAGTAAGTTGACAGATCTATGATTCTAAATGCCACTTACCAAATATGCCACAGAACATTTTTTAGCACATGAGATGACAATATAGTAACCCAAGAACTTTCATATTGCAGATTTATACCTTTAGTATATCATCTTCCAACTTCTGTATTAACTTCTGTTGTTCAGCAACCTTCTCTGAGAGTTCAGAAATCTTGGTTTCAGCTGTTTCCAGCAAAGATGCTTTTTCAGAAAGTTTAACCTGCAAGAGTGAAATAGTAACATAAATCCAACAGAAGCACAAGAATCAATATAGATAAAGTTCACTTTCATACTTTCCAGTCAAAAAATTATTTTATAAATTTATCGTTAGTGTCATTGCTTGCAGTGAACTAGATGACAATTATCATGTTTCTTACGAGGGAGAAGAAAAAAGGAAATATAAAAGAACATGAGGAAAACAACGTTTTGAAATAAACAATACCTTCAATTGTGTAAGTTCATGTTCCATTTTTCTGTTTTTATCAAGAAGAAGAGACTCCATTTTGCTCATCTCTTCAGCACTAGTAGCTGCTTCCCAATCTTCAGCCTCAATCGAATTATAACCCACAGCCTATACACATAATTCCTTTAGCCAAAAAAAGGTGCACTAGAAAACATTGAAGTACCAAAAGAACAAAAAAATGAATATAAAAAGTTGATGCAATCTGTGAAAGGACTTAATGATTGTCATATATATCAGTATCCACCAGGAGATTCAAATGAGAAATACTTTAATAGTAATTCTTTTGAGTTGAGGTAAAACATTTTTTACTACAATATATTGAATATCTTGGAATATTCCACGAGAGACACTCTAGAGCAAGAGACGTAGAAGAAGACATCGGTTAGTATATATGAGTTTCTGTGACAATAAATACCAGTATTGAGAACTCAATAGTATACAATTGAAAGTTAAATAAATTTTACTGAACTGAGGACTATCTTCCATGATTATTTACAAAAAAAGTTGAATTTAAACGAGACATTTAATTTAATTAGTAAAGGGAACCAGATTAGTGAAACAATAATATTTAATATTGTGTAACTTATTTGAAAAAAAAAATTATCATCAAACATTTAAGAGATCAACAGACTACATAACTAAAATCATTTGTGAAAATTTCTGACTCGTCATTGGCAATTTCAAAAGACGACTATAAACATAAAGACAACAATGATACTATTACCTGCAGAATTTTAACTTTTTTTCTCAAGTCATCAACCAATTTTGATGTTGGCCTACCTTGAAGCTCTTTCTTCATTTCATCAAGAGC
This sequence comes from Begonia masoniana, assembly GCA_022432975.1. Lineage (NCBI taxonomy): Eukaryota > Viridiplantae > Streptophyta > Magnoliopsida > Cucurbitales > Begoniaceae > Begonia > Begonia masoniana. The sequence continues at coordinate 41,072,299 of CM039513.1, read as the reverse complement.
AGTTTCCTGGTTTACCAAAAAAACAGGTTAGATTTACATTTTATTCTTTTATCTCCATTTTTATGAAAATTATAATGGGTTTGCTCATTACATATTGCTGAGAAATAATCTTTTTGACTTGAGCATATATCTCTCTATAGTTAAAAATGGCAAAGTTATGACGAGAAAAAAAAAAGTTTTGTAAAGTGAGTGCACAAGTTGTTGTCACTTTTTTTCAGTATAATTATATGTTCTAAAAGGTGTTAACATTTATATATCTAGGAAAATGAATTGTTCCAAATGACCTGAGGACAGAGGAATGAGGAAAAAGCCAGATAATTTTTTGGACAAACATAGCTTTGCCCCCCATAAAGGAAATACTACAAATTTTTTCCATGTAAATCCAAAGCAGACATCTGCAATTCACTAAAAAGTACTACATATTTTCATTGATGTTGTTTGATTCTGAATAGTTGTAGTGTGAACTCAATAGGTGTATCTAGAGTCTCTTTGTTTTGGATTTTGATTTGAATTTCCGGCCTAATGGCATCTATTCTACTTTTAGAATGTACACAGCCAAGTTGGCTAGATCATCATTTTACACTTTTTAGGATGGGACTATATGAAGTTTTTGATTGGGATGATCTTATTCTTCAAAATTGTGTTTAGGAAGTATCATTTCCTCTTTTTTCTCATGATTCTAATTGGAAGCATCAGCAGCTAGTTGATGTTTTGGTTCTCTTCTTCTTGTGAGAAATTTTATTCTCCAATTCTGTATTTTCTCCCTTCATTTTTACAAAGTTTGTTCCTTAATCCCAAAAAAAAAAAGTGTACCTTTTCATTTATAATTCCATTCAATATCTTTATTTCATTTATGTGTTGCTCCCTTTCACTTGACAAGGTTGTCTCAATGCTGTGAAGTTCCATGTTTAATTCAGAGATAATCTTCTCTTTGGCACTCAGAGAGTTCTCGAGGAAACTGCTGGAGTCTAAATTATCACTGAAATAAAAGTAATCAACAGCAAGAAGAAAAAGTCATTGACAAGTTACAAAGATAAGCCCAGAAGAAAAAAGAACTGGCGAACATTAATGCCATAATAGACATTACTTCCAAGATATTTAAGATTCTGATAACATCAAATTGCATGTGCAGACAAAGTTCACATCAAACTCTTAGAAAGAAGATTCCAGATATTTAAAAAGCAAGAATTCTACTTAAAGTAATGATTGAAGCTTTCTTATGCCTTTAGTTATTATCAATATAGACCCGTCAACTAATGCAAGGACTATCCTACACCTGGATTTTCCTCATCCAAAGGAGGTTAGAGGTTTTTACTTTTAATAAAGTGCAAATTAATGATTTCTTAAAAATGTACAAGACGTTAAAAACAATTAAACCATAAATTTAATTAATAAAAATGTGAAGTTATTCCAATCTAGAATCTTAGGCTAGGTAAAAAGGCTTCTTAATTAATTTTCACTTCAATTGCTCTGACTCTCACTGTTCCTAAAGAAAGAAAAACGAAAGGTCATAAAGGGAAATGAGAAGGAAAAGACACCACATTCATCTCTTTTGCAATCATATCAGCACTACACCTTTGAGGAAGATTTAAACTAATTGCGAGTATATCTGACAATTAAAATGAAATGACATAAGACTAAAACAAGTATAGATATTTATGCATCATTCAAGTACTTAACATTTGCAGAATTATAAAGTTGTGAAATTAACAAAGTCCAGCAGAGTTTTGATGGTTTTTTTTAATAACTGTCATGAAGAAATCAAAAGGTTCCTGCAATCATACACACTAATATATGCAGTATGCCAATGTGCCCAAAGTTCCAAAATATCAAACCTTTTCTTATTTCCACCATCTTCATTAGCAGATTGTAACTGAGAACGCAGAAGTCCCTGCAGTGTTGATAAGGAGAAATGAGAGTGCAAATAACAAGAATCTCATGGTAAACCAAACATAAATTAGTAAATATGACAGCATATAGTAGACCATAAATCCTCACACCCACTGTGCACTGCATTTAACTACAATTAACTATAAGCATAAGCCCATGTGATAGTGATAAATATATAAGGTTGCACAATAAATATTTTGAAAAAATATAATTCATCTATCAAGCAAAAAATATGCGCCTCTGAATTACAGGCTGAAATTACACAACTCTTGAGCGAAGCTCAACTCTAACTAAGATTGCAAGCAAATTGATCAAGGGATTGCTCATGCAATTAAAAATTCAATACAAGAAATTAGGCAAAACATTGAAGACAGATAAAGAAAGCAATTGATCCATCATATACATGTGTTAAAAAAAAATGAAAGGAGGTCAGGACAACCTTCTCCCTTTCAAGGCTTAGAAGCCTTGTTTGAGCCCGCTCAACTTCATCCATCAGAAGATTGACTTCTGATTGTTTAGCTGCCCTCTCTTCGTCTGGAATATTAAACAAATTTCAAACAAGAAAGATTATAGAAAGCTGAGATCAATGCCACATAAATTTAAAATTAAAGGAGCTCAATATTTGATATTTGGAAGATAGTGCGTATAGAGCTATTACCTGACTGAGCCCGAAGTTCAAATAATTGACTTTGAGCAAGTTCATGTATCTTTTGCATGTTTGAGACGCTTTCTTTAGCTTGTCTTAATTGATCCTGTAGCAATTGCTCCCTGCAGAAAATCAACAAATCATAGCTCAGATACAAAAGAAGGCAAATTGTTTGCATTATGATGCAAAAATTTCTTGGCGAATAAGGTGTGTAACTATTCCCTTATGGCTCAAGAAATATATGGATACCACAAATAATAGTTTAGTAAGCAGCATCTTCAAGCAGAGCATACCTTTCTTTCAAAACATCAAATGTTTTCTGATTCTCTTCTGCCAAACTGCGTTGCCTGATCTCCACTATCTCTTTGATTTTTTCTTCCATCTTGAAAAAATAAAAAAGAGTTCAGCGAAGACAAATATGAGGCCATTTCTTATCACAAAGAAATAGAGAACAAGCTGTAAAGATGAAAGTCTGCTATTAGTATGGTCACATGTTAAATGCAGAAATTACTAGAATTACAACGCACAAAGATTGTACAGGCAGTCAAAACGTCCATACAGTGACACCTCAACTTTTAGTGACATCATCCAGATTTTCACAATCTAATTCTGAGAGATGGCTTTAATGGGGCTTAAGATGGCATCAGAGGCGAGCACAGTTTAAAACTATAACCGCAATGTCAATGTTAGAGAAAAGAAAAACAAACACACTCAGAAACATGACTAACAGCAGTATGGTGAAATGATAGTCTAGAATACAAAATAAAGATGCTCAGATATTCGTCCTAATTAGAGAGAAATGCCAAGAATAGCTTCTTAAGTGAAACCTTTAGTCCATAAATAAACTGTTGAGGATAAGGAGATTTTCACTAGAAATGCAATTTTACACTTTCAAAAAAGAGGTTTTAGATTTGTTGTTATTTCCTCCACACATCACTGTTTTCAGAAACCAAATGATACAAAAGTCAACATTTCAAATTAATATTATAATGCAGTCCCTATTTTAAAATCATGACCTTCTAAAAGATAACGAACTATGATTAATAAATACTTCTTGCAAAACATCATAAATAAGTAGTAATTTGTATCCAGTATCAACTGTAAGTAACCTAATAGTACTAAATAAGCTAAGACATACCAAGTACTGTATTTCTAGCAACGTGCCAAGAAGAAACATAAAGACCATCTCGTAGGAATAATTACTTTCATTATGTATAGTATAAAAGGCATCACCAACCTGTTGCTCCAATTGTCGATTGCGTTCTTCAAGTCTCCTTATTGTTGCCTGTTGATTTTTTAGATGAGAAGATTCTGTTCTAAATTCCTCAAGCTCAACTTTCATTTTCCGATTTTCAGACTCCATGTCAGATAATTTAGCCTCTTGCTCCTGGACAAAGAAAATTGTGCAGTAGACTATGAGAAATACAATTATGAAATAAGTTTCTGTAACCTCCAACACATTTGACATGAGACTAATAGAGGCAAAATAATTCAAAATTTGCATATGATAGTTCAAACGTTAGAGCACTTCTTCTACGTCTGCTCATATACAAATTCACATGGTAAAACTTACAGAAATTGAAGCAATAGCGGGATAAGGATCTGGAGCCTCATAAAGTTTTTGATAGATGTTAAGGAAAGCATTTTCTCCAAACTTCGCTCGCTTGGTAATGTTATCAACTTCTTCTTGGTAACATTTAAGAAGAGAATTGAATAAATTTAACTTCTCCTCTGGCGAAGCTTTCCTGAAATCTATAAGCAATATACATTAGTAAATGAATGCAGGAAACAGAATGTCATACTTAGAAACCCATAAGAGAGAGAGAGAACGTGCATAAATCAAACCAAACCAAAGGTTCTCAAATATTAAAAGAAACTTAAGTTTTCTCGAATTCATTTCTCATTTTCTCACTGTCCACTTTAACAGCAGAAGCAAAAGGACCGGAGTTACAGCTTCTGTTATCCTTTTCTGTACCATTCTTCTCATGACTTACCAAAGACAATAGACATACCTCTTGTACTTTCTGCAAGCTTTCGTCTATTTTTCAAGCTATTTTCTTGGTTTTCAGCTATCCGAAGACCTTGCTCATCCAACACTCCTTTCTCTTTCTCTAAATCAAAATCTGTGCCAAACATGTAGAAAAATAATAAATCATTATATTTGTAAGCCTGCCGTGCCCGTAGGGTAAAAGGCCTTCGAGCAAAGAAAGTTTAAGATATTAAAATGCTAAAAAAATTTATCATACTCTTCAGAAATTTATTGAACTCAAAACAATCATACTGATCATATTATTCTAAATGCAATAAACATGGATACTGGAAACTATGCTCTTAGGAAGGAGAAAAAAAGTAAATTAAATCTAAAGAAATTCTTAAGAGAGTAAAAAAACACATCATTAATTGCTATAGGAAGCATAAAATAATTTAGCATCAGCCTCAAAACATCCTCCATCGAAGTGAGGCTTCAACACTTTTTGTCATACATTGTAGCCTTTCTCCAATTAAACCAAAAGGTGTAAATGATTTACAAAAAAGCATTAGACACAGAATTTGGAAGACAAAACTTCATATCGTGAATGTTCGTGAAAATATTAATCTTCCTTTTGCATAAAACAGGTACAAACGTCCATGTGACTAAACTATAATCCAATGAAGCTCGCCTTTTCCAGCTACCTCAACTGAAATAAAGCTTACCATTTCCATTGACTGATTCTAGTCTAATTTTTAGTCAAATATGAATATTAATACAGAGACATCATGGTTCCGAAATTATTACAACAAAAGCAGCTATTTTCTTTCAACACAGAACAAATTCATATCAAACGTAAATCAAATTCAGCTAAAGAAAATAAGAAGACGATGCTGATTTCAAAAAGAAATCGTACGATAAAAAAACAATAAAAACAAATCGCAATTGTAGATTTGAAATCTCGAATACCTTTCCAGAAGTTGGAGACAACCGATGCCGGAGAAGAGGATGAGGACAAAGAATTGGCTGCTTTGTCCTTCTCGGATCCAGCTTGCGGAGTTTCCATCGCCGGAATGCCGGCAGTTAAAAGATCACCGGTATCGATCAGAGACGGAGAGCAGATCGAACTCTCTTTTCCAATTTCACCGTTTCCACGTTGTGCCTCCCAAAAGTAGTTAAATCGTCATTTACTTTCAATAAGGGTCGGGAAAATAAGACTAGTTGAAGCATAAAGCGGGCCTTACAGTCCGGCCCAATAAATTGGACTACGTCGGCCAGGGATACTAAATCAGGAAAATAGAATTAAGATAAAACAAAATTTGATATAAATAGGAAGAATATTGATATAAATTTGAAATATAACGACCTCTTTTTCCAATAAGATATTATCCGCTATGGGAATTGAGCCATAGCCCAATATCCTCTCCTCACGGCTTTGTTTGGTGAGAACTTCCCAGCCGGTCACCCAACATAGTACTACTTTCGCCGGAGCATTTTTAACTTCGCAATACCATGTTGGGTGATCGGCTGGGAAGTCCTCACCAAACAAAGTCGTGAGGGAAGAATATTGGGTTACGACTTAATCTCCAAAGCGGACAATATCTTACTGGAAATATGTGCGATTAATGTAATATATTATAAATAGTTGATCTATTACATTAATTATACTATTATTTTTTAGTATGTCAGTAAATATATTTAAATAGTATAATAAATAAAAATAAAAATAACATTATTCAATATCGAAAGTTATGAGCAATTTGTCTAACACATGTAGTGTGAGAATTTGATCATTTAGAATATACTGTCTAGATTTAATGCTTTTGAAGTCTCTGAAAATTGGCAAGTTCATTGATCTAATTGTTTCCCTTGAAGTGTATCTCCCTTTGTGAGCTTTAATTTTGCTTTCTAGAATTTTAGACACTTGACTTGTATATTTTACTATGTGAAGACCATATATATCAGATTTTACGACTTAATCTTATATGAATTGATAGAGAAAAAGAAAACTCTAAAAGAGATTTGTGTTGGGAAAAATAATAAATAAATCCGAAGGGAACTCCACTTAAATAAACGATACGAGAAACGATAGCAGATGTGATCCAAAAAATATCAAGAATATTTTTCCACTGCCGTAAAATTATAATGACCAAGAAGTAAGAGAAATAATGCCAAAATGAACACCGAGAATTTTACGTGGAAACCCAAATCGAAAAAAAATCACGGGGACCGAATCCAGAAAGATCTCACTATAAAAAATAGGATTTACAAAATTTTTTTAGGATATTAATTCTCACTGTGCACAAAAGCACCACACCTATTTTTCTTTCACACATTTATTTTCTCTCCCTCCAAAAATTTATCTCCCTCTTCAGAAGAACCTCTTCTTTCTTTTTTCTCGTTCTTCTTCGGATGGATTTTCTAGCTGAAGAACTTCTCTATTTATAGGGAAGTTTGTCACAAAGGCCACTCCCTTAAAGTAAGGTATGCGCCGAAAGAAGAAGAAGAAAACTTCTTCTTCTTCATTTATTGATGGTCCCCTCATCATAATGAGGGAATCCACAATTTGAAATGCAATTTTTTTATCATGACCAAAAAAATACGAATTCCATAAAATAGACGACAAATGCAGTCTTCTTAGCCTTACCGAAAAAGAATTCAGAATATTGAATTATATTTGTGAATAAATTCTATCAATCACTCAATAATATTATGCTGTTGGTTTTCGAGGTTCTTATGCATGGCGGAATTTACTATTATTTATAATAATAGTGACATGTGTTACCCTGTGACTTTAAAACTATTTTAAAATCATCAAAAAACCATAAATTGAATCGTTAGTTTAAAAGAAATTATTTTTGAGAAATATGTAATTTTTCAAAATGTAAACAATTTATACTGAGAAAAATTATTAGATTTAAATTGTGAAATAATAAAAGAAGATACCTTTTGGAGCAATGCTTTTACTCAGGTACTCTCGTCTGATCTTAACTGCTTTAACTTAAGATTATGTGTTTTTCCCGAAGATTTTGAAACCGTCGAGTCTTCTCTGAAGATCTTTACATTAAAATTTCTTGACGTGTGGGCGTCTCTTTTACAAGAATAACACACTTTTATATTTTTGGAGAGACGAATTCTCAACACATGAGACGTCTCTCTTCGATCTTAGAAAACGTTTTTCTAAAACCGAATGCGGAAAGGTCACACCTTTTTCTCTAGGGATTTGCTCTCTTTTCTTATTTTTTTCCTTTTTTCTCAGTCGTTTACTATCAAATCACATTTGACAATTTTATAAATCTGTTTTAAAATTAATTTTTAGACTTATTTTAATAAAAACTAATTTTTAAAAAATAAATCTTATATAATCTGAAAGAGAAAATAAAAGAGAGTAAATGAGAGTAATTGAAAGATTGCGTTGTTTATTTTTCTGTATTTTTTACATACTCTGTTGAGTCCTTTTTATAACGAGGATGACAGTAGAAGATGAGAAACAAAAATGTAAAACAGAGAAGGTGAGAGAGATTACAGAGAGAGAAATTACGTGATTTTGCTAACTGAAAGATTCTGCGAATCCAGTTCTGTTTGACATGGTTTAACATCCACCCACAAACGAATGGGTCTGGGAAGAACAGTGAGTTTGGTACGTAATTCTTGAAAACGTGCAGCAACTAGTGGCTTTGTAAAACAGTCGGCCAGTTGATCTTTAGATGGAGCATAGGCTATGCTCAAAGATCCGTTCTTAACCTTTTCACGGACGAAATGTTGATCATGCTCAACATGTTTAGATCGAGCATGAAGAACCGAGTTGGATGCCAGACTGAGTGTGCTAATATTATTACAGTAGATGATAGGAGATGACTTTGGAGAAAGGCGCAGCTCGTGAAGCAAGGATTGGATCCAAAGTAATTTAGCAGCTCCATTTGCTAGAACACGATATTCTGACTCAGTACTAGATCTGGAAACGGCTCGTTGTTTGGAGGAAGACCATGAAATTAAATTATGTCCAAGGAATACACAATACCCACTTGTACTACAGCGATCATCAGGACATGATACCTAGTCGGCATCAGTATAACAAAATAGAGCATGATCAGAGTTAACCTGAAGATGGGGACCCAAATGTGCAGTCCCTTTTAAATATTTGTGAACCCGTTTAACGGCTTGCATATGAACGTCCGTCGGAGCATGCATGAATTGGCAGAGTTTATTTACAGCATATGAAATATCCGGCCTTGTGATAGTGCAATACTGAAGAGCTCCAAGGATGCTCCGGTACTTAGTAAAATTAGTAAGCAGTTGACCAGCATGGATAGAGAGTGATGGAAGGGCAAGTGGAGTCTGATCAGGCTTCGAATCTAGCATTCCTGTTTTGACAAATAAATCCCGAATATACTTTGTTTGACTCATATGTAAACCTGTAGGATGATTATGCACCTTAACACATAAAAAAAATGTAAAGGACCCAAATCCTTGATAGCAAACAATTGAGAGAGGTGGATGATTAACTCTGAAATTAAAGTGGGAGATGATCCAGCCACAATAATATCATCCACGTATATAAGAACCACTAGAATATCAGACGCATTATGAAAAACAAACATTGAAGTATCGGCCTTTGATCCGTGAACCCCCAATTAAGGAGAGCCATACTAAGATTGAGAAACCATGCCTTTGGTGACTGTTTTAAACCATATAAAGACTTGTGAAGTTGGCAAACATAATCTAGGTGACAAGGATCAACGAAGCCTTGAGGTTGTTGCATGTAAACATTCCCAAGGAGATCACCATGAAGGAATGCATTCTAAACATCTAACTGTTTGATGACCCACTTCCGAGTTGTGGCAATACTAAGAATTAATCGGATGGTTACTGGTTTTAATAATGGGACTAAATGTTTCGTGGAAGTCAATGCCTTGTGTCTGTTGAAACCCATTTGCAACTAAGCGAGCTTTGAATCTATCAATTGAGCCATCGGAACGAAGCTTTATTCTGTATACCCACTTAGAACCAATAATACGAGAGTTAGTGGGTTTGGGTACTAGCAACCATGTACCTTGCGATTGGTGTCACGACCCAAAACTCAACGGGCCACGACATACATAATCGTGTTCGTATTCTTATTCTTGACTCGTATTATTTTTTTTTTTGAAACATAAAGAGAAAACTATTCGAAGAAAACTCTACTAAACGATTGAGAACCATGTTTAATACTCGTTTGAAATCCCTTGAAAATAAATTAAAACATTGATGGATTTGAAGAAGGAATAAGAGAAGGGATGCTCTCGGTTTTAGAGGAAAAGAAGAGGAGCAGAGACGGAAAATAAAAAGGGGTGATCGATCGGCCAAAACAACCGTTCGTTCGCTCTATGAAAATTTCGCACAGCCGATCGATTGGCAAAAGCAGCCGATCGTTCGGCTGGCCCTCTGTCTTTAAGATTTTGAGACACAAGTTGCCGATCGATCGCTCCTCTTTGCCGATCGATCGGCACCCTCTCGGCTTTCAACTTTTCGCCAAACAATATTAGCCGATCGATCGCCCCTCTGGCCGAATCGATCGGCTACCCCTCTGGAAACATACTCCTGCAATTTTCTTCCCAACACTTATACATACAACAAAATAAATCATTACTTCCCCTAATTTCTTCAACCCAAACTCAATTTAAACTATTAAAACGAGAAGCTTTAAATTCCTAAACCATCAATCGTTGAAAATCATGAAGAACAAAACATTTAGACCGTAGCGAAAGACAAAACGGGTAAAAATCCCTTAGTCATAAATTCATCTTAAAATCATAAAAAAGAAAAACGTCAACCATCCTAGTATTTGCCATTACATGAGAATCTCTTTCTACCTATTTTCCATAACGTAAACTTTTACCAAAACTTGCTAGGAGCACCACCCTCGGGTCAAATCGCCGCCCAGCCACAAAATCCCGCCATGAGCACCTTCCAGCAACTCGACTTAGACTTCATGGTTAGGTTTGAGGTCCTCACCTTCAAATTCGTCACCTACATCAAAATGTTTAAACTATAAGCCTAATACTTAGTAAGGAATGTAAACATATACGTGAATGATCATGTATGCATATATCGTAAAAATTATGTTCGTAATCTTATTTTATATTCCACTTGTCTTGGGTTAAGGGGCACGAGGAAGTGGCAAGGGAATCGTGATCGTGGTCCTTTCGGACAATAACCATAACGACCAGTCCGGCTCACACAGTAGTAGAATTCGCGAACTGACTGTGCAGTGTCAAACCGGCCCCCACTAGCGGGAGGATCCACGAGTCTTCCTGCCAGTCCAGCCTCCACTAGTGGGAGGATCCGCAAACCGTACACATAATCTCAGAAACAAAAAATCATGGCCAATTAACCTCGTCCCTCGCCTAATCATTTACATACATTTCATAGTTTTATCATATTAACTCAAATCATATGCATAAAACGTTTTCGTGTGCTTTTAGAGAAAACCATTATGCGTGAACGTGAATGCACATAGGAACGTAAGAACACTATACAATAAGAAACAAGCCATATGCATCAGACAGTCATAAATACCAAACTCCTAGTACCCTCGTGATGTAGGGTCCTAACGGCCGACATCCTAATACACTCATTTACCTGGGCTCCTTTAGCAACGTCGTGCCTTCACTTTATGCCCTCTTCACCTAGAACATTTCATATTTTGATGTTAAAAATCAATCCTAAATAATCTAAATTCGAAACTAGCAAAATCCTAGCTAAGGAAGTTTCCTAGAAATCCAACTTATCTCATTCGGGCATTTTATCAAACACCTAGTGTGCATAGCTTAACTCTTCTCACAACAATGGTATTTAATCCCTCCAACTACCAAAATTAAACCAACACTCATTATTCCTCAATCTACTATCGATAATATCCTTATATCCTCCATTATTACTCATTAATACACAAAACTTAACGATTCCCAACGTTACTCTATAACTTTGCGATTCTAACACTACAACTCTATTTAGTATCAATCCCTAAATCAAAATCTCAACAAATAAATCACCTAATACTCATCTAGTGTTTGAATCTTGAAGAAAACCGAGGAAGGAATCTGCTAGGAGAGAGAGCGGTGGCTGGCGGGAGGAAGAAACGTCGAAGGAAGGAGGAGAGGAAGAATAGTCGGCTGAGAGGAGGAGAAATCGTGGGGGAGGGAAGAATTTTTAGGTTTTTAATAAATTTCCTTGTAAAAATTACCACAGTGCCCTTCATATTAATCATTTACTTAATTCCATTAATTAACCTATGATTTGATTTTCTCCAAAATAATCTCAATCCACTAAAATTCCAATAAATCCTTGTGGTTCCAATAAAACTTCTTATTCGCAAAACGAGTCTAAATTAATATTTTACAGAATAAAACACTGTATGGTGAAAAACCGGAGATCTAGCAACAAAATCCATAACCCAAAAATTCGGGTGTTACATCTTACCCTCCTTATTTAAAATTTTGTCCTCAAAATTTGCGTACCTGAACAACTCAGGGTATCTGACCATCATGTCCTGTTGTCGTTCCTAAGTGGCTTCCTCGATGTCATGATTCTTTCATAATACTTTTACTAGTGGGATATCTTTGTTGCATAGTACCTTAACTGTAGACTCCAGAATCCGCACTGGCTTCTCCTTATATGTCAAGGTCGGTTGGATCTCGATGTTCACTAGCTCAACCACATGTATTGGATCACGTATGCACTTCCTCAACAACGATATGTGGAAAACATTGTGGACCCCATCCATAGATGAAGGTAGCTGCAACCTATAGTTCTAAGCTCCAATAATATTTGTTAATTAATATAAACTCTTTATATTAAATAATACAATTATTAACTCTAGAGTAATTTTACTAAATACCTATTGTTGCACTCTTAGAACTATAAAGTATATTTACTCAAAGTAATGTCCATTGATATAGTCATTACATATGTATTAATTCTCCATTAAGATTAGTAATAGAGCTAGGTATTAAATCCGTTAACATCTCATATTACATTTTTATCCTTGACTACCATTAGTTCTTAATTGAATAATTAATTCATAATATTTATGAATTTGCGCGCTAATTATTCAATCCATGAACTAACAAACAAAGGAATCTTGTATTATAAATTTCATTGTATCAATGTTAGCATTCCCAGCTACTCATTTAATTTATTCTCAAAATACAAGATTTATGTAATACAACTCATACAAAACTGTACCGAGTAAATCAAAGAATAAATTAAAATGAAATAGGAGTCTACTAAATACAATGATTTAAGATCTTACATATATGATCATCATTATGATAAAATTAATTATTTTTCATTTAATGGATATTATAAGAACAATATAATTTCATCTGATCCAGTCCTATACAATCATATTATATAAAATACAATCACTTTATCTCACTACATATATAGCCGGGATATGACTATACGTTCTCAACGAAGTGAACTGTATTTATGACTTTATTAATTTGAAGATCTTTACATTAACATTATTTCCAATATATGCTGCATCTCAAATTTTTTTTAGCAAGTGGTAGAGAAAATTTCACATTTGAAAAAGATAATAATGATTATATTTCTTTACATTAACATTTTAAACGCTCCATTGTTAAATCAAACAATAAATTGAGAAAAATAGAAAATTTAGAATACCAAGATTTAACGTGGAATAATCTTTTTGTTAAAAAAAAAAAAAAGCCTAGACACAAGAGACTATTCATTACGAAGATCAAATTACAATCGTAAATTTTACCGTTAAAGGTTTCATGTATTTATATAATTAAACAAAATCTCAAAAATAGATCCATGGTGCGAGCTAATGAGTAAAAAAAATTAAGAGTCATTGAATTCTAACACCATTGTATAATGTGGGTGATGGGATAAAGAGTGAATTTCTATTCAAACCCCTTGTGTAGATTTAATTTCTAATTCTACGTGCAAAGGTTTTACCCAGCTTTTTTTTTTTTATCGTTATCCCCAGCAAAGTGTCGTGGAAAATGGCAAATATGAGGAATGTTCGGTTTGACTGGGTCCATTTGACTTTGTTCAAGTGTTGAAATCTAGGGTTAAAATCAATTTCAAAATACGAGGTTAAGTTAAAATACCTGCTAAATTAAAATTATAACAACTAAAATCTTAAACTATTTAAAATATAACAATTAAATCCTGATGGGGGCCGATCACCCCCTATTCTGTCCAGTACTTACGAATTGTCTCTCAAAATAGTAGATGCAGTCATTGAAATTCCTTTTCATTTTCTCGTTCCTATTTTCCTACAACTAATGAATGATTCCTGTAATTAATAAAAGAAACAACCATTGAAAGATAAAGAGTTAACAGAGTATATAGATTGGTACCATGTACTCAAACATAATGTTATCAAAATTAAAGTTGAGAACGGACCCTCAGTTCTTAAACATTACGTTTGAGAACGAGGCAGTGATCCTCGTTCTTAACTCTAATTTTGAAAACGGGGATCGTTGTCCCAGAACGAGGGCCAATCTCCGACAATATATAAATTCAGAATGGGGTGATCGACTTTCTGTTAGTGTTTGATTTGCTACATTTTAGATAGTTTAAAATTTTAGTCATTAGAGTTTTTCTCACGGAGGTTTCAAATTAACTTGATATTTTAAGGTTCAAGTAGATTTTAAACCTGAAAACAAAGATAAGGTGAAGCCAGTACGGGATGACTCAGCATAATGTTTTCCAAAGCTTTCTGTAACGTATTATTGTTAATTTGTTATGTTTTGTTTTCTAAAAAAGAACGACGGTTGATTAAAACACCGACCAATCGTTACATAATCTCTGCAACTGATCTAGCCGGAGCCGTACAAGTGGGACCAACCGACCAAAGAAAAAGGGCCAACCGGAGAAGTTTATTAAATCCATCCTTGCGTTATTCTGCATGGAATTTAAGGATTTATACCCGTAACCCTAACTCCTCCTCCTCCTCCTCCTCGAGAATAAAACGACGAGAAGGAGGAGAATATCGCCATTAATTGTCTTCTTCTTCGTATTTTCTGCAGGATAGATGGGTTCTCAATTTTCAAAACAGGTGAAAAGACGCAAGGCAATAGCGAACGAGAAAAGGACCCTTCTTGATCTTCTTGAAAATTCCGGCGAGGAGTTTCCCGGCTCCGATTACCACCCTCCTGATCGGAAAAACTGGATGTTCAATCTTGACCCTACAAAAATTGGGATCAACCAAATCGTATGGCCAGGAACCCACGATTCTGCGACGAACAGGATCGGGATCCCATGCATTACTCGCCCGTTTGCGCAGTGTCAATCTCTCTCCATTTACAACCAGCTCGTGAAAGGAACTAGGGTTCTTGATCTTCGAGTTCAGAAAGATCGCCGTCTCTGCCATGGAATCATAGCTACCTACAGCTTAGACGTCGCCATAAAAGACATCAAGAAATTCTTGTCTGAAACCAATTCAGAAGTCATAATTGTCGAAGTCCGCACTGAATTTGGCCAAGACGACCCGCCTGATCTCGACAAATACTTAGTAGATCAGTTGGGTGAGTATCTAATACCCCACGATGAAAATATCTTTCAAAAAACAGTCGCAGAATTGCTGCCGAAGAGAATAATTTGTGTTTGGAAGCCGAGAAAATCCGCTAACCCAAAAAACGGAGACCCTTTGTGGAACACACGGTACTTAAAGGATAACTGGATAGACACAGATCTGCCATGTAAGAAATTCGAAAGCAACTTGAAGCATTTGAGCGCTCAACCGCCATTATCGTCGAGGAAATTCTTTTACCGGGTGGAGAATACAGTGACGCCACAGCCTGATAACCCGGTGGTCTGCGTTAAACCTGTGACTGGTCGAATTCAAAAATTCGCAAGATCATTTATTAATCAGTGCTCTACGAGAGGAGTTGCAGGAAAGTTGCAGATTTTCTCGACAGATTTTATAGACGAAGATTTCGTGGATGCATGTGTCGGGTTGACCTTTGCGAGAATTCAAGGAAAGGCCTGAGTTTATTCACCTGGTTTGATTGGAAACTTTCGAATTGTTCAGTTATATCTGATATTATATAATAAAAACCAGATCTTTATGTTTTTATTTTTTTGTTACAGTTATATAATTAATATACATTTAAGTATAGTTCTTCATTTAGCATATTGTCAGCACAAGTCATAATGATGCCATAACTAATGAGGTTTTACTCTGTCGAGCGAGGATCCTAGTACCCAAGGCTGCTTTTTCACCACCAATCTATCGTTTTTTTTTTTTCATTTGAGTGAAGGAACTTGCCGACATGCGGAGAAAGAAGAAATTCGGATCTAGGATCTAAAAATTCGACCAATGATCGGTGTTCTAGTACAATCTATGAAAAACTCTAAGGAGGTAAGTTGGATTTCGACCCTCTTTCGTTATTTTATTAAATTTTAATAATTTCATTGAAAGTTTAGTTTAAACTTTTGGAAACTTAGGATTGATGGATGAAAATAGACATGGGATTGATGGATGAAACGATAGAACACTTGTAACGATCGACCAAATACCATGTCTAGATTGACCGTTTACTAACTTGTTCTTGGCCACTTTCAAGATTGATCGGGCTTCTCCATGGATTGACCATACCTCTTGTATTGGTTGAGTGCCTAACCAATATAGGTCGACCGTGTGACACCATACTTACTTTTAGCTGTTTTTGGAGATTTATTTATGGGTTTTCGAGTCATACTCGTAGAATCCAACAACTATTTCGAGAGTTTTAGAAATGCTTGTACATGCATTTGATTATTATCGTCTATATCAGTTGTGGGAGCTAAGTTTGCTTGATTCGTGTGTGAAGTTATTGTTTATTATACTCATACTATCGTTTGAATATGCATTTGCACGATGCAGTTGCACAAGCATGTTATGGGGGTAGATGTCATGTTCCCATGTGATAAGTTTCTAAATTTGATTAATATTTGTTGTTTCATGATCCTTTTATGATCGTTTTCTCCCTCTTAGCCTATGACGCCAATGTTCAAAATTAATAAGTGAAATTGTTTTCATTGATGTTTTGTATTGTGACAATGGTGATAGTATTTTATCACTTACTATGTATTAGTCTACTGTTTTTCTTCTAACTTAATTGGTGGTTCAAAATTATTTGGTTTCTAGGTCTTTGGTGGGAAGAGGTGTTTGTTTCCGTTGTGTTCCTCGTTTGTGTTGTGAATGAGACATGTGATTTGTATAATTCAATAATATGATAGGTACAAATTAAATTTTGAATTTTGAGATGGGTACAATTTAAATCTTAAAATTTTTTTGAACAATATGAATCTCAATTTTTGAGATCCATGTAACTTAATCACTATTTTTTTTTTTAACAAAATGATTCTCAAATTTTGTACAATGATCTGTATTTACTTCGATCTAAACCAAATCGAACTCATATTATTTATGTAATTTTTTAATTTTCCCGTTAAAAATTCCAAAAAATGAACAAAAATTGGCCCAAATCGAGCCAAACCTGACCCAAATTGTGATTAAATAGAAAAAAATCTTAAAACCAAAACCGAAATAGAACCAAATCGTGGAAAAAAAAAAAAAAAATCATGGTGCAAAGTTCAAAGGTCATTTTTTCGACAAAAAAAAAAAGTTTAAGTTTAACAAATCTTAAAATTCGAGATTCGTTATTTTTAAAGCATTTAATGTTTAAATTAATCGAATCCTCAAAATTGAGAGTTTGATTTGTCCTCTACCCTTAATAATACAAACAAATAATGCAACATATGTTAGAATTCTTTATATCTCATAGAACAATGAACAATTGTGACATGATCTTTTTTAATTATAGTAGTTTCTTTCAATCATTTCCTCCGTCCTTCCAAGAGAGAAAAATATAGAGATGTTAAACGAGTTGAATTGGGCTTGGAAAGGCCCGGCTCATTGAACTTGTCGAGCCTAATGAGCCAAGGCTAACAAGCTAATTCTAAAAAATTTCCAACCAGAGCCGGCTCGTGTCACGAGCCTAACGATCCGAGCCGAGTCAGCCCAACAAGCCGAGTTTAACGAGCCTAGCATATATAAATAAAATTATTTTATATAAATATATTATACATATTTTTTAAATTTTAGTTTTTAAAACTATAATCAATATTTATTATTGTAATATTAAAATATAATAATTAGTCATCTAAAAAATAAAAAAAATTAATTAATATAAAAATGACATGTAATTACAAAAAAAATTATTTAAGACAAGTATGTAAAAAAAAATATAACATTCGGTATAAATTTGACACTTGCTTCACTACAAATTAGATACATCCAAAGTAGGTTGGCACCCATCTAATTGTCAATCTTATCCAAAATATCAAAAAAAATTACAAGTTAAAAAAATATTTCAAAATTCAAATTATAATACATTCAAATTTAAAGAATTAAGTGTATAAAAAAGCTTAAAGTATCAGAAAAGTTCATAAAAAAGCTTAAACTTTCGAAAGTGCAAAAAAAAGCTGACGGTTAACCGCTGATCCCCGCGCTGGGTGCAGCGGTTAATCGCATGCCTTACACGATTAATCGCATAATGCGGGAGTTATGTGGTTAATCAATTGACCCCCTCGCTTTATGCGGTTAACCGCCTCATTTGAGACGGTTAAGCACATTTAGAATAACGCGGGTGGTGCAGACTCTCACACAGTCCCCGCGTAATACGGTTACCTGCTGCTTTGAGGCAGTCGACCGCCTAACATGTGTTGGGTCACGGAGTATATTGTGGGCGAATATTTACTGAAGAGTACCAGAACGGTCGACTGTTATATGAATACGGTCGACCGTTGTACTGCCTATTTAAGCACCCCTCCTCCTCTTGTTTCTCACCTCCACCACTCCCCTATCCAACTCTCCTATTACTTTGAGTGATTTGTTTCGTGAGTATACTCTGAATAGGTGGTATACTCAAATAAAATGTATTATCCATGAATATTGATGTGTATTTCATTAAATATTATTTTGCTACTATTTACTATTTTATTGTTTCTGAATTATTTATTAATATTTTTAAATTCTTTTGGAGATATTTTTTTATATTAATTATTGATTTGTGTATTTCATTCCGTAATTATTTTGTTACTATTTATTAATTAATTATTTCTGAATTATTATTTATTCTTCATTTTACTTTGAAAACGATGGATCCAAGAAGATTTATCGATTTAAATGAGCCAACAAATTTTGATGTCGATATGGATTGGTATTCACATATGAATAATGAAGAAATAGAAGCATATTCGACATCTGTAACTCTAGACGAGGAGCTGCAAGCACCGGTCGGATCAGATGTTGATGAGGTGGAAAGCTTACCGGTACGTGAAGAAAACCCAATGGATTTTTGTTTGGGGGAAAACATATAGTTATATAAAGTAAATTAAAGAAAAAATAGAAGAATATTCTTTGAAAGAGGGTTTCGACATTACATTTGTCCAAAGTGACAAGAAGTGACTAATGGCTATATGCGCAGACGGATGTCCGTGGCGACTACATGTTTCAAAGATGCAAGACGAGAAGACCTATCAAATAAAGTCTTTGGTCAATTCTCACAACTGTGCGAGGATAGTTGAGAATCGAAACGCTAGAGCAAAAAATCTTACAATTCATTATCTTGACAGATTTAAAAGTCAACCTATGTGGGATATCACTTCCATCATCGAGACAGTTAGGAAGGATTTCACTGTCAACATTACGCATGATATTGCCAAAAGAGCAAAAAACATATCTTGAACATTTAACGAAGGCAATAGCGATGAAGAGTACAAACTAGTCTGGTCGTACGCATCAGAAATATATAGATCAAATCTGGGCAGCACATTAACAGTACATACTTATGATACATGAAGTATTTTAATGGTATGTCAAAGAGTGTATATGTGCAAGGGTGCTTGCAAGGTAGGTTTGCTACAGCACGGACGCTCTGTCATCTGTTTGGATGGTTGTCATCTAAAGGGCTCGTGTCCCGGCCAATTACTCACAGCCGTCAGTATTGATGGCAACGATAAAATATATCATGTTGTTATTGCCAACGTTGAAAAAGAAATCGAGGACACATAGACGTGATTTTGGGGAATTTTGAAGCAAGACCTGAATATGGGATCGGGAGAGAGCTGGACAATTATTTCGGATCGTCAAAAGGTTTAATACATTTCTAATTGTTGGATAATTATATTGTTTAATGTTGACTCGGTTTTTCTTTCAAATATCAAGAGTTGCACAATGCTGTTGAGACAAAATTTCCTGTAGCCGAACACCTCTTCTGCCTACGACATATGTTTGCAAATTTCAAAAACCTCTTTCGGGCAAAACGTATTGAGAGGCGATGTGGAAAGCGGTCAGGGCACCCACCCATCATCATTTCGAAATATAAATGAGGAAATTATTTCTGCTAAACTCGAATGCCTACACATTAGGGGTGGGCAGAACCGACCTAGAATTGCAAAATCGGACAGGACCGGATCGGCAGTCTGGGCGGGTTCTTGGTCGGTTCTGCCTGCCATGGAACCGGTCCCAGTTCTATGATTAAGGAACCAGGAACCGCGGTCCGATCCCCGGTTCCCCGTACTAGGACCGGGAATTCCCACGGGAGAACCGACCCATGGGTCGGCCCGGTGGGTTATCCAACCCATGGGTTGGATAACATAAAAAATTGAAAAAAAACACTAAAACCACTCATTAGCACTGCTTCTTTCCTGCAGCCAGACTCAGAAGCCCTAGCTCTCACTGCCTCTGCTTGCACCGCCTCCGCTCTCGCTGCCTCTACTCACGCTCTCCTGGTCGCCTCCGTTCTCGCTATCTTTGCTCGCGCCATATCCGCTCTCGCTGCCTCTGCTCGCGCTCGCCTGGTTGCCTCGCACTCGCCTCTGCTCGCCTCTTGTGATGACCCGAATGTGTAAGTATGTGTATGATGGCTGCACGAACCGGAACCCAGATGGCAGTACGTCCGCGCGGGCGAACTAAAAGGTGATGGATCGTAAAAAGGGGGTCGTCACAATCCCACATCGTTTGGGGAAGTATGTGGAAATGAAACATATGTAAAGAGATCCTCCCAAGATAGCAAGACGCATTTTGGAGCACAATTGACAACGGATCCCATAAGAACTTCGAAGTTAAAAGTGCTTCGGCGAGAGTAGTACCAGGTTGGGTGACCGACTAGGAAGTCCTCGCCAAACAAAACCGTGAGGGGAGGATATTGGGTCACGGCCCAATCCCTAGAGCTGATAATATCTTGCTGGAAAAAGGATTCGTGACAAATGGTATTAGAGCCTATATGACAGAGTAATGGGGGAGGAAAACAGAACAAATAAATGGATGGCACTTGCAGCGGAGAATGTAGTAGAAATGACTCAAAAACAGAATGTGTAAAACCCTTGGCTGACCGAGAAGCTATCTTATGTTATGCTTCTCGGTGCATGCCTTCCCGTGGAAAGGCAACAGCTCTTGGGCCCGGTTTCATCCTCAGCCTTTTAAACTCTGATAATAGAGAGGGAGGGAAATTTAAGAGATCACAGCCACCGTAAGACTGATGATCAATGGAGGCACACTCCTCACGGCAGAACCGCCGTGGCTTACCTTGACGGCAACCAGAAATCCTTCTGGATTTTCAGAGAGGGAAAATAGGTTTATATTGATCAAAAAAAATTCTTTACAAACACTAAAAGCGATGCTTAAATACCTAAGGTGGATAGGGTTGGAAATGCCCAGAGAAGGAACTAGCCGTTGGAGGGCGTCTTCTGCTGGCGTTCGCGAAATGGAGAGCTTCTGCTGACGAGGATGCTCGCTTGGAGCAAAGAAGGGCTTCGGTTGGTCAGCTAGTCCAGGTGAGTGATCCATGCGCTCGCAGAGTGCTCGCCGTCGATCTCTGAATCCGTGGTCGCTTGCTGAAGATCATCTGAAGATCGCCTCCTTCGCTGAAGTGCTCGATGGACTTCTTCGTGAGGTTGAGGAGCAGGTTGAAATCAATAGGGCTGCTTCATGTGATGGGCTGAGGAATTAAGTGGGCTGCAGCTTCATCGTGAAGCTTATGGGCCTTTTCCTTATAAACCAATCTTCTCATGGGCTAAGTGGATCATGTATGGCCCAGTTTCCTCTTTAATTGATCATGGACTTGTTGCTCTTATGGCCCATGGGTTTACCAAACACCTATGCCACCAACTAATCCTAACCACACAATCTATCCTTAAATGCCTAATTATGCTGACTAAATATAAGGACTAAATGTTTGCCCAAATTACATAAAAGGTCATTGTTTGCCAAATTAAAATTAAACTAAAATTATGCGATTAGCTTGGTTACACAATTGATGAAGGGAAGACAAATTCCCTCTTTAAAATTCCAAGCTTTAAGTAAACCTTTTTTTTTTTCTTCCTACAAAATTCACAAACCAGTTAGTAAATAAAATAGTCAAAATATATACCTTGGTCTGTGCTTGACAATTCAGGATCGTAGGCACATCACTATACCTAACCAGAAATGTGGCCAACGGGGACGTTAAGCCCAAGGGGGGGTGATTGTGATGACTCGGATGTGTAAGTATGTGTCCGATGGCTGCACGAACCGAAACTCGGATGGCGATACGTCCGCGCGGGCGAACTGGAAGGTGATGGGTCGTAAAAAGGGGTCGTCACAATCCCACATCGCTTGGGAAAGTATGTGGAAATGAAACATATGTAAAGAGACCCTCCCAGGATAGCAAGATGCGTTTTGGAACACAATTGACAACGGATCCCATAAGAACTCCAAAGTTAAAAGTGTTTCGGCGATAGTAGTACCAAGTTGGGTGACCGACTGGGAAGTTCTCGCCAAACAAAACCGTGAGGGGAGGATATTGGGCCACGACCCAATCTCCAGAGCGGACAATATCTTGCTGGGAAAAGGAGTCGTTGCACCTCTGCTCGCCTGGTCAGAAATTTTTAAAATCCAATGTTGGATTGATCTTCTCACACCGTTTTACAATCCAAGTCGAAAAGCGCCTGGTCAGCTTTGATCTTCTCACACCGTTTTACAATCCAGCTTTGGATGGATTGGATTGAAAAAAAAATAGTAATTTTAGTGGGAGGAACCGGTACCGAACCGCAGTTTGACGTATCCTACTTGAATTGCTCCTCACACACCCGGTTTCGAAATTCCATCGGCAATGGCTGCGGTTCCTCCTCCCGGTTTGTCGTCTGGGGAACCTTTCGACCAACAAAAGTTTGGAGGAGCATTTTCAGGTCGGTTTGTGTGATTTTCAGAAAGGGTTTTCTGATTTTTTTAGGTTTAGGCTCGGATTTGTATGATTTTCTCAAATGCAACCTCAGATTTTTGCTAAATCTTAGCGAAAATGGGTCGGCTATGACAATTTCGGTGTGGTTTTAACGATTTTGGTGTCAGTTTTGAATATTTCCGGTCAGATTTCTGACGATTTGGGGGCGCTCAAATTTTGGACGATTTGGGTGGTCGGATTTGGGATTTCAACTAGCAAACCCTTCGAGTTTGGAAAATTATGGTTGCAAACGATTGAAACTGACGATTTCGACGGCGAGGGAGTGGATTTCAACGAGAGAAAAGGCGCTGTGCATAAGATTTTTCCCGACTGAAGCTGCCTGAGGGTTTTAAAATCGCGAAGGCGATTAACCATGTGAGGGTCTGCACCCCCGCGTTGTTCTAAATATGGTTAACCGTCTCAAATGAGGCGGTTAACCGCATAACTCGGGGGTCAATCGGTTAACCGCATAACCCTCGCATTATGCAGTTAGTCGTGTAAGGCATGCGGTTAACCGTTTCACTGAGCGCGGTGGTTAACCACCAAGTTTTTTTTTTGCACTTTCAAAAGTTTAAGCTTTTTTATGCACTTAATCCAAATTTAAATGAAAAGTTAGTCTTCAATGTGTAAATTTTTAAAGTTTTATAGTATTTTGTTCTCTAGTTGTTGATTTTTCGTAATGACATCGTTTCAATCCTTCATGTAAATGAGTGACTCCATGTGATCAGATGCAACCCTTCATCGGCGTTCATTGTACACACGTTCACATTAACTAAAAGCAAACTATGATGTTACAGTAGAAACCAAACGTGCTAGTAGATCACGTGTCATTATAGAAAGAATAAGTTATATAGTGGAAAACATTTTCAACCAATCTAAAATATCAAAGTTTTCATTTTGAGAAAATTGATATCAAGTGCCAAAATAAATATTTAGTTCATTTCGCATATAACTATAATAAATATGTGTATCTAATTGATTTCAAATATCATGAGTACCAGATTATGAAGTTAAAATAGTTCCACCACCACTACTAGAACTAACATGTAAAGAAGAACGTGAACGACTAACATTAAACTATTTAATTTCATATGAAAAATATAAACTAACAATTTCATGTGTTATTTGATCACTAGAAAGTAAAGGAGTAATTTGTAAATCAATAGAAATTATATTAATTATGAAGTATACTCCTCTTAATTTATATCTAGTATCCATAATATATGCATAACAAAAAATAGAATGAATGTGAAGCCAATATTTTTTAAAATTTATTTCTATTTTATTAAGTATAGCTTTAAATGGGTAATTATTGATTTGAACCCTGTACTATACACTTTTTTTCAATTCGCCCCCTGTACTAAAAAAACCAACAAACCGAACCCTGTACTTTGATTCTGTTATCAATTTTGACCTTATATCAACAATTTCATTAAACTCTTATTTAAAAAATTACCAAACGATCTTGGATTCAGTTAAAATCTTTACCACATATTCACTACTTAATGAGAAAATAATCTGAAAATTTTCGTGATTGTTTAACACATGTACGATTTATTATAATTTTATTTTAGTATTTTATAAAAATATTATAATAAATCATACAAATTTTAGAAAATCATGAAACTTTTTCTATTATCTACCCGTGATAGTTTAAACATGTGGAAATTATTTCAAATAAATCAAATATCATTTGGCAGTTTTTAAAAAATTAATTCATAAAGTAAAGAAGAAAATGAGTTTAATTTAAACAAATACCAAACGATATTTGATTTATTTGACAAATTGTCCACATATTTAACTTATCATGGGTAGATAATAAAAAAAGTTTCGTGATTTTCTAAAATTGGTATGATTTATTATAATAGTTTTATAAAATACTAAAATAAAATTACAATAAATCGTACATATGTTACAAAATAACGAAAATTTTCAGATTATCTTCTCTTTAAGTAGTGAACATGTGGTAAACATTTCAACTGAATCCAAGATCGTTTGGTAATTTTTTAAATGAGGGTTTAATGAAATTGTTGATAGAAGGTCAAAATTGATAACAGAATAAAAGTACAGGGTCCGGTTTGCCGGTTTTTTTAGTACATGGGGTGAATTGAAAAAAAGTGTATAGTACAGGGTTCAAATCGATAATTACTGTTTTTAAATTCATCTACTTATCGATATTGTGTAAAATTATCCGTTAAGTTTACAAAAAAAATAGGAGAATAAGATAAGAAGTGATATCATAAATTCCCAAACATTCATTTGTAACATCATAAAATTGTTTTAAAAAATCAAAAAATGTATTAGCTACATTACAACTAGATTTATTAAGATTAATACTTTGTGTTTTCTCATTAATAAAAACACAAATAATTTGTCAAAATAACATACCATTTTCCCACATTAAATAATTTGAATTCCACCCATTATCTACATCGAATATTCACAATTACGAAATCTTAAAATTCTTTTATTTAATTGCCAATAATCATCAATAAAATGAGAAGTTACAACAACATAGCATATAACATTATATGCACTCTATAAATTTGAGGTAATACAAATATACATTGAAATGACACTTGAAAAAATAAAATTAGTTCATTTTTCATATTATTAAATATTTTAATAATATCATTTTTAATTATTTTTCTAGGAACACGTTTAAAATTAAGAGTAACATACTTTTTCATAAATTTTTCAAATTTATCACTATCGGTGAACGCTAAAAGGAACTCGCATTGTACTACAAGTTTTGCTATTCCTTCTCACAT
The DNA here is from genome assembly GCA_022432975.1 of Begonia masoniana. Taxonomy (NCBI): domain Eukaryota; kingdom Viridiplantae; phylum Streptophyta; class Magnoliopsida; order Cucurbitales; family Begoniaceae; genus Begonia; species Begonia masoniana. Next base: position 41,046,757 of record CM039513.1, on the reverse strand, counting down.
TTTATTCTGTGAATATAAAAAAGTATCACTACTAATAGCATTCAATAATCTGTGTAGGGTCCCTTACTTGCTCGTTTAAGTGACATTTTTTATAATGCCTACCAAGTGTGCTAGTTGAGCCACCATAAATATATGCATAATTTTTAATACAATAGTTGCATTTAGCTCTAACTTCTACTTTTCCACTAATTTTAGTTTTTTTTTTTTTCATTTGAAAATGTTTCTGTTGAAAAAATTGAACTAAACTGAAAAAGAAAAACGAGAAAATAGTGGACACCAAGATTTACGTAGAAACCCTAGAAGGAAAAAAACCACGGGCATATGAGAAATTACTATGTAAAATCAAGGTACAATGAGTTTTGCAGCAAAAAAAAAAAAAAAAAAAACTACTCTCGGATTCTAAAATGTTCTAATACTGGACTCGGACATTGAATCAAATCCGAGTTCAAATGCCGAGCTGATGAAAAAAGAGCTCCACGCACAAAAACAAATAACTACATGATCATTTCATACATCGGGTGCGGTTCGTAGGAATGCGGCTAGAAACGGTCTCGGAGGGAAAACACTGATAGCATGTGAGCGGGCTTGGGAGGGAGAAATCGCGGAGTAGGGAATGTCGGGCTACAGTGGTTTGAGTGAAATTAAAACATTCCTTTTTCTTAATATCGGTCATCACCCTCCATTATTACAACTTTGCCACCCAACCGTGTTTAACTCCACATGAAATTGAAGTAAGCTGGCATAAATCTAAACTACGCCCAGATTAACATATTTATGACCGTTAATACAGTTAAGAAAATCCACTGGACATTAACGGGTGTTCCACCTTTACCACTCACTTTCCTACTCA
>CM039513.1:40974021-41045807 GCA_022432975.1 Begonia masoniana | reverse complement strand
AAAAAAAAAAACTTTATTAGTTGTGGTTTATTTTGTGATTATTATGTGGACTTTGACTCATCTCGTGTGTAGTTATAACATTATTTTGGTCAAGTCTTTCTCTATAAACCAAATCTTAGATTCAGCGATCGTGTATTCTCCGACAATCAAGTCGTCGACCTAGCATTTTCGTCTTGCCATTCTCCAGGTCGTGACAATTTTGCATCATCCACTCATCGAAAAAAAGGACCATATGAACCCAGAACTAAGTCTCAAATGAAGTTCTTAAATGTTATTTACTTGTTAATACACACGTAATAGTTGGTCAAAAGATTGGAGGGATGCAACCATTGTATCATCCCAATCAACATATAAACAACCGAATTTGAAATTAAACGTTTAGATTTCGACAAGATGAAATCGAATAGATAAGACTAAAGAGCAAAATAGATTACTTTCTGAATTCTCCTGTATGATACAATCTCAGAAGAGGATCTTAGCAATCAACTTAGTGTTTGGCAATGAAGAGAGAGAGAGAGAGAGAGAGAGAGAGAGATCAGTCTTGCCAACAAAGAAGCATAACAATACATCTTCTAAATATATACAACCGACCTCTACTTTCTCTGAGAAACCCAACAACTCCTTTGCATGAAAACTTTCTCTTAGACCTACCCATTGCACCTTTCTTCATCTTCATCTTCTCCACCGCTTCCTGTTTTGAACTCAAATTTGCAAGGGTGTGAATGTTCTTAAAAAGGGAGGATAGGGTGTGTGTTGCAGGCTCTCTTGGTCCCACAGAAGAACATAAAAATGAACAACAAACTGGGCTAGGTCTGTCCTTAAACTTATTGTATTGAAAAATGAGAATATAACACAACAGGATAAGATGTTTTGGATTAATTAAATGATGGGATAACCCTAATTTTTCAAAGCAACTGTATTTCTAATATATTAATCTCATGGGTATTGTAACATCAAGACTCGTAATAAATGGTACAACAATAACTCCGGAAAAATTAAGCGTTTATAAGGTAAGACTATTTTTAATCTTACGCTCAAACTCCCCGAACAATACATTAGATTATAAGATTTTAGCGTAAAATTAACCGATAAACTTAATATTACTCGTAGTTGGATAAGCTACGATGCAATTTTTAACTCAAAACGGTAAAAGCAGGAAGAATTTACTAGTGTTGCTGGGGGCTGGGAAAAACAATCGATAGTTAAGTGATAAAATATAGAGCCACCCACCAAGTAAGGAATGGAGTTAAATGGGAGAAACCCTTAAAATAAACAAACACAAGTCCCAAGCCACAGCATCTGAGAGAGCAAGGGAAGGGAAGAATGGACGATGGAGCCATGAGAACTGCATGTGAACTTCACGAGACACGCATGGTCAATGCCGGAATGACATGGACGACAACCTTAACTCAATTAATAAGTTGTGAACCACAGAACGTGTCGGTGTCAATGTGTCAATTTATGTTCTAAATCAGAAACTGCTGATTTATTTTTTCAAAAAAGAATACCTATATTTAGGATTACCTTATGAAAAAACCCTTAGCCTTTTGTTATCTATGAAAATGTACTAATTTAATGCCAGAAACAAATAACATTAAAATTTGCTTAGAAATAAATCATGAAAAAAATTAAAGAACATGTTTGTTCTACAAGTAATTTGTTAAAGTTCAATGTGACATGAATTCTATTCGAACTGGATCAGTGGACTCGCATTATGAATCTCATTTATGATTTCATCTTCTCAATAAGTTTACGTAACTTGTAGTGGTAAAACTCACGGTTGTATCTTAGTATTCAAATAGTGATAATGTCACAATCTGAGAGGGGGCCTAACAGAAATACCAGGTTAAACTATCAATCTCGGGGAGGTCCACCGTCTAACCTAAGGCTAAATGCGGAAGTTTTTAACACTGATCCAGGACCTCCTCGAAGCAACAAACATAAGAGAGTACAAACAATAGTAGAAATACAAGATAAATGAAAATAATTACATACCAAAAGAAAATACAATTTCGAATGTCTTACATAACATAAAGCTACAAGAAACAAAAGGTGAGACTCAAGGGAAATTCAAAACAATAGAGCTCACTTCCTAGCCTTCCTTCCTTTAACTGTAGAGGGAGAGTCGTTGGGGTGAATGAAAAACTCAGTATGAGATGTTATACCTACCACTCAAAGATGCATGTCTCATGAAATCAATGCACGTTTTTAAAACCCAAAACAAGTTTCAATGTTATTCATTTTTCTTCTTATTATTCGTTTAAACGGTTGATAGGGCTAACAATAAAATAAGTATATGTTGTAAACATAGGCCCACATCAACAATGCTATCATAAAAATATATATATATCCAGGTGTACAGTGAAAAGGGAGGTCACTCACGGATCCTCCGAACCACACCAGCACAAAAAGGCCGCGATAACACCAGGCAGGGCCTCATAGGGAGAAGAGAAAAGGTCAACCTCCAGGAGGGACGCACCAGTCAGCCCTGGGCCACCGGGACACACGCGCTAGGGCACACTAGGAGGGACGAACCACTCAACTCTGGGCCCAAGGGGGCCACACAGTGGACTTACAAACCACCAGGAGGGACGAACCACTCAGCCCTGGGCCACCGATGCACACACACTCGAGCACGCCAGGAGGGACGAACCACTCAACCCTGGGCCCAAGGGGACCACACAGTGGACTTATAATACCGGGGGTAGCAACGAACAGACACTGGTCAGGTCGGGTAATAGGGCTAGCATAGCTCAAAGCCCAGGGGTAGCATAGCTCGGACCCCATTCCTCCATCAGCGGGGAGTACCGCACAGGACTAGCATAGCTCAGAGTCCCGTCCTCCTATTATCAGGGGGAGTACCCTATCCAAACAAGTGTGAGAAGTACCACATCAACCCTCAAACACAGGTGCAACTGGGCAAAATCCCCTGATACTCTTAGGATATGGGCCCAGCTAAGAGTGCCAGACGGTTATCTCCAGTGTCAAACTTCAAATGGCACAACAGAAAACCAATGCATGAACAATATCAAATGCATGTATAAAACCATCTGCATGCCAAACATGATAAATCTCATGACAAATCCCAATACAGCCCGTCGGCAAAGGCAAGTAAAACATGGTATCTAAAATCCAATCGGCAGTAGGAATCAGTCATAAAAGTATACGTGCCACAATATGCAAAATGATCATGCCAGTAAAAATGCCGACATCAATACTAGTGGTATCCCACCAAAAATAATATACGTGCATGCAATGCTAGGTATAACGCAGTAAGTATAATAAATCATACCCCTGAGGCGAGTCCTCCTATCCTCGGTAAACCGTGGCTCCTCAGGAATTGCTTCCAAATCAACAAAATCCTCTGAATCTGTTTTTCGCCGAAATTCGTTTACAACACGTTCCTCGTCTCTTTTCCAGTCGATTCCTTCAAAAACTCTCTTCGCCAACGTTGATCTACGCTTCGAGACGAACGTTTTGACACCAAGATCTCGACGAACGGAGGTGGATCGAACGTCGGCGATTTTCTCTCCCTCGCGACTCTCTCTTCTCTCTCTTCGTTGCTTCTAGAAATGTGCGGACAGATAAGGTTTCTAAAAGAAACCTTATCTTTTAAATTTTTATTTTTTTATTTATTTTATTATTTTATCTATTTTATTTTATTTTTATTTTTATTAATTCTTTTTATTTAATTTACAATTAAATACATTTAACGTTCGGTTTCACGATATCAACTCTTACCGTAAATTAGCGAAATTGATCCCAATATTTACACTTAAAATTTGCGAAAAAATTTATTTAAATTTTACAATCACCAAAAATTTGGCGGATTTTACATATTTTCTCCCTTTTTATGAATTTCGTCCCCGAAATTCGCCTCAACTACACATCATAGAAAAGGTTAGGGTACCTATCCGCCATCTCGGACTCTAGCTCCCACACAGCTTCTTTGTCTGTATGGTTCCTCCATCGCACCAGAACATACGGAGCCTCCTGACGATGAAAATGCTGAAGCTCGCGTCCCAAAATCTCTTATGGCACCTCCTCGTACGTCGTGTCTGTAGGATCGAGATTGTCTAAGAGGGGGTGAATTAGACCTTTTTAAATTTCTTAATATCTCTTAAACTAACAGCAAGCAAACAATTAGTAAAAGTAAAGAGAGAGAGAAAGAAAAACCAACACAGAAGTTTTTACGTGGTTCGGCTCAACCTAGCCTACATCCACGCTTCAAGGTTCACCCCTTGAAGATCCTTAACCTTCTCCTCTCGAGAATGAACAGATCAGAATTCCGGGCTCCGATCAACTGCCTTTTACAGATTTAGATTGAACTTCACGGGCGTCAATCCACTGCCTTTCAGATTTTACAAGTTTGAGTAAATGAATACAACAAACTACAAACTCTCAAATCAAATTCTCAAGTTTAGGAATCGAGAGATGTAGATGAAAATACAGAGTATGATAGATCACAAGTTAGGGCTCAGGAATTCAAATTCGCAAAAGTTGTATCTTTATACTCTAACCTCGGCTTAAATACTCTGTCTTTAAAATCGGCTTGACTTCATTGCTCCTTATCCAATAATGGAAGCTTTGTTACCGTTGGAGCAGCTTTCGTACAATCTTAGGTAGCCGTTGCCGTTTGTAGTTGCAAGTCGTCGTCGCCATTAAAGTTCTGGAGTTAATGCTGAAAACGACGTCACTGTAGCTTCGCGGCTATTTTGAATTCTGGCGGAAGATCATCGGTTCACTCGCCACGTCATCGGTATGTGTTTCTCTAAGAGTCCATCGGCATATGTATCTTCAATGCCATCGGTAGATATAACGTGAATAAGCTATCGGCATGAGCAAGCTTTGAACTTCATCGGCATGATGAATTTTGAAACTTCATCGGCATATGTATTCTGAAGAGCCATCGGCAGATGCACCTTAAAAGTTCATCGGCAGGAACAGCTTGAAAGATAATCGGCAGGTGCGCTCGTTGAGGTCCATCGGTAGGTACACGCCTTGAAGTCCATCAGTAGGTGCCATCGGTAGGTACACGCCTTGAAGTCCATCGGTAGGTGCCATCGGTAGGTGTACGTCTTGAAGTCCATCGGTAGGTGCCATCGGTAGGTGTAAATCTTGAAGTCCATCGGTAGGTGCCATCGGTAGGTGTACGTCTTGAAGTCCATCGGTAGGTGCCATCAGTAGGTGTAAATCTTGAAGTCCATCAGTAGGTGCCATCGGTAGGTGTAAAGATATGTGCGCTGAACCGCCATCGGTATGAGTTGCTTGGTAATGCTATCGGCAGGATGAACTCTCCTTTGTCGTTTAACGATCGGCATGAGTAACTTCTAGAGTCATCGGCACGAAAAAGTTTTCAGCCCTATTTTACTTACTTAGTCCTGTACACTTAATCACGATTGTTAAACAACTAAAATACCCTTTTAAGGGGCATTTCCAACAGATTAATTACTGATGCATATTCGATATTCTCATTCACTTAACATAATCAAATTACACTATTAACCATTCAAACACATCATCAAAAATATATTTAGACTTAAACATCATTTAAGTCAACAATCTCCCCCTTTTTGATGATGACAAAATATAAATTTGATTAAGTACCTCTCCCCCATAATCCTAGCTCCCCCACAGCATATGCATATATTCCAGTAACATTCCAGTTTTTCAAAGAACATATACACACTTTTCATAGCATATCATTACTCAAGCAGCATCAGTTAATCAAATAAGTTCTCCCCCATTGACATTATAAAAAAAAATAAAAAATCAGAGATAGAGGCAGAACCAAGGCATTCATCACAAAGAAGCGAGACAGCAGAAAAAAAATGAAGTAGAATTCAATAAAAGTGTTTTCACAGAAAAGCATCTATTTAAAGAAAGCTACAAAATGATTCCAAAAAGCTTGACTCATGTATTCAAACACTACAGATTCTGAGGAGAAGTAGGCATCCACAAGTGCTTGGAGTGAAGCAATAGTGGGAGGGATAGGAGGTTGATAAGACACTAGTTCCAGACATGGAGTAGACTCTGGCAGAGGTGTAGCAGATGTAGAGGAGCCTTGATACACTACCATAGCCATACATGGAGGAGCTTCGACAGCAGGAACAGCAGGTGACGCTTCAGGAGAAGAGAATGCATATTCAGTCTCCTGAAGATCCAAATGAGGCATTCTAAAGTCTTCAATTACCTCAGATCTGTAAAAAGGAAGGTGGAGGTCTTCAAAAGTAGGCTCAGTGGGACAGGAAGGAATATGTGGTGTAGGGCAAAGAGCTTCAACTTTAGATGTGAGAGCCTTAAGGTTACGAGTGAAAATCTCATTATTTCGATTTAATTTTTGATCCAAAAGACCCTGAGCCACACCAGCAGCAAGGCTCAAATCTGTTTTGAGTTGAGTGATCTGAGTATCAATGGCTGTGCTTAGATTGTCAATGCTGGACTTCAACTCATTATACTGTGCCTCGCTAAGAGAAGATCTCCTCTGATAAAGGATGGGAGATCCTGTGGTAGGAGCAGTTTGTAAAGGGGGTAAGGAAAGTTGGACTTGGGGAACAGGTGGACTTGAAGGAGCAATTGGACTTGGTGGATGTATGTGGTCTTGAGGAGGTGGTTGGACTGGGGATGAAGGAGATGTATCTTGGTGAACTGGAGAAGAAGGAGGTATAGAAGGCAGAGCTGGTAAGCGAAGGACAGGTGGAGGAGATTGAGGAATTGCTGGAAGGGGTAGAGGCACAGAGGAGGGAGTAGTCGTGTCTGCTGAAAGAATTATCCTGGAGGAGGGGACACGACACCTACGCACTAAAGGAGGAGGTTCACATTATGAAGCCTGAGAATGAGAGGGGGAATTAACAAAAGTAGGAATCTCAGAGTCATCACCTCCTTCGGCAGTGGACTCCTCTTGCAAGTCAAGTTTCCTCTTTCCCTTTTTGGCAACAACTGCCTTAGCAGTATTGCCCTTTGAAATATTCAGCACAAGCTCCCCTGCTCTGGTTCTCTTAATCCCCATTTTGCTCAAGGTGTTTCGGGAATAGTAACTGGAGGGTTTAAGAGTGACAGGATCCTCATCCTCAGGAAATACAACCTCAAGCTTAGTTAGAATTTTCATTAACAGCAGGTTGTAGGGTAGAGAGGTAGCCGTGGATGACACTGCCAGAATCATCCTTCGAACGATTACATATCCAATATTGAAGGGGGTCTTGTGGTAGAGTGCAAACAGAACAAAGAGTTCCATGGCACTTACTTCGTCGTGATGACCACCCTTAGGGACAATATTGTACCCTATCATCTGATGAAAAAGTCTTGCCCTAGCAGTCAGATGTTTGCCCTTTAAATGATCAGGGATATGGTTTGGGTTCAAGGCAATGGTCTTGAGAAAACCGAGACCATCATCGGTACCAAAAAACGGAGCCTCAGTGCCTGATACATATTTGTAAGGGCAGCTATCTAGGTGAGAGCACTCCAAAATGCCATTAATGAATTTAGGAGTAATCTCAATGTGCTTGTTATACACATAGCTTCTGATAGAAGAGAAATCGGAGGTAAAACTCAAATTGGCATAGAACATTTTAATTGCTTCAGGGTAATAGAATGACTTCACATCAAAGAGACCTAATAACCTGAGATCCTTCAAGGGTTCGATAATATTCATACCAGCTAAGTCCTCAAAGAAGATACCTCGACTGGAAATTAATGACTTGTACTGAAAGTCGTCATGATATTTCACCTCAGCAGCTTCAGAGTAAAAGTAGAGAGATGGCCAAGCTTTTGCTCGGGGAATCACCCGTGGAGGACGAGCTGTGGTTTTGGCCTTCTTCATGGCCGGTTTGGAAACTGCGCGGGAGGATGAACCCTGAAACTCCATGGGAAGAAGAGTACTCAAGAGAGACGACTGGAAGGGAAGGGGTTTCTGAAAGAGCGCGAAATGTGAAGCGTCTTTGAGAAGAGGCAGAGTTTAAATGAAAAAAGGAAAAGGGCATCGCCCGACGAGATGGAGTCACACGTGTAAGACCGATTAACCCGATGGGTCACACGTGTCGGCAGATTAAAAATGCATCTGCCGATGCCAATTGAGAAACACTGCATCTTCCGATGCCTAGAGAACAACACAGCATCTACCGATGCCTTCCGATAGACATGCATCTTCCGATGACTATTGAAAACACAGCATCTACCGATGCCATCACAGAGGAAAATGCTCTAACACTCAGGACTTTCTAACAGAAGAATAAACTTAGTTTTTCACAACCCGAATCAGGCCTAGCCTTATTCTTATATTATTAAATGTCTTTTCATCCAAAGGCTTGGTAAAGATGTCGGCCAATTGATCAACAGAATTGACAAATTATAAAGATATATCACCTCTTTGAACATGATCACGGATGAAGTGATATCTTACATCAATATGCTTGGTTCTAGAATGCTGAATAGGATTTTTAGAAATGTTAATTGCACTGGTGTTGTCACACCGAATAGGAATCCTATCATAGAACAGATTATAGTTCTCTAGAGTTTGCTTCATCCAAAGCATTTGTGCACAGCAACTGCCTGCAGCAATATATTCACTCTCAGCAGTTGACAATGCAACAGAATTCTGTTTCTTTGAATACCAGGAAACTAAAGATTCACCAAGGAATTGGCATGTTCCACTGGTGCTTTTCCTATCAACTAGACTACCAGCATAGTCAGAATCTGAGTATCCAATCAGATCGAAAGAAGTACCTTTAGGATACCATAATCCTAGGTCAGGTGTCCCACTTAAATATTTAAAAATCCTTTTGACAGTAGATAAATGAGACTTCTTAGGGGCAGCCTGAAATCTAGCACATAAACAAACACTAAACAGAATATCTGGCCTACTCGCAGTCAGATATAACAAAGAACCAATCATACCACGATATTTCTTGATATCCACACTCATACCATTTTCATCCTTGTCCAATTTAGTAGTGGTACTCATGGGAGTTCTAGAGGATTTGACAGATTCTAAACCAAATTTCTTAAGGAGTTCCTTAATGTACTTTTCTTGACAGAAGAAAATTCCATCAGGAGATTGATTAATCTGGAATCCTAAGAAGAATTTTAACTCCCTCATCATACTCATTTCAAATTCACTTTGCATGAGGGAGGAAAACTCATTACACATGTTGACATTAGTAGATCCAAAAATAATGTCATCAACATAAATTTGAACTAATAGAATGTCATTATCCTTTTGCATGGTAAACAGAGTTGAGTTGGTGTTACCCTTTTTGAAATTTCTTTCCTCAAGGAAGTTCCTCAACCTATCATACCAAGCTCTAGGAGCCTGCTTAAGTCCATAAAGAGCCTTCTTAAGCCTATACACATAATCAGGTTTTGCAAAATCTTCAAATCCTAATGGCTGCTCTACATAAACTTCTTCCTGAATATAACCATTTAAGAAAGCACTCTTCACATCCATTTGGAAGAGTGTGAAGTTTTTGTAGCAAGCATAAGCTAGAAGCATCCTAATTGACTCTAATCTAGCAACAGGTGCAAAGGTTTCCTCGAAATCTATTTATTCTTCTTGATTGTAACATTTAGCAACCAGTCTAGCCTTATTTCTAACCACAATCTCATTTTCATCTAATTTGTTCTTGTAAACCCATTTAGTTCCAATAATGGGATGATCCTTAGGCCTTGGAACAAGTTCCCATACCTTGCTCCTTTCAAATTGATTTAACTCTTCTTGCATGACCAAAATCCAATTTTTATCACTCTCGGCTTCTTCAAATTTCTTAGGCTCTACTTGTGAAATAAATGCCACATTGGCACAGAAATTCCTAAGAGAAGCTCTAGTCTTAACTCCTAAAGAAGGATCACCTAAAACTTCATCTATTGGATGGTTTCTGACATATTTCCAATCTCTAGGAAGAGCAGGATTTTCATCCTTGACAGGAATAATATCTAGAGAAGTAGAAGAGGGTTCTAAAGATTTTTCTACTTGAATGGGATCAGTAGGCTTTTCTAAGGAAAGGGAATCCAGTTGTTTTTCCAAAGTATCATCCTCATCCACATTGATTAATGGCTGAGGAGTCTCATCAAAGTTTACATGTACTGATTCTTCAACAACTAGAGTTCTCTTATTGAATACCCTATATGCTTTACTGGTAAGAGAATATCCTAGAAAAATTCCAAGATCGGATTTGGAATCGAATTTTTCTAAGTTATCCTTAGTGTTGAGAATAAAGCATTTACTACCAAAGGCTCTAAAGTATTTCACAGAAGGAGTTTTTCCACTCCAGAGTTCGTATGGAGTTTTCTCAAGAATAGGTCTTATGGAGACCCTATTAAGCACATAACAGGCTGTTGCAACAGCTTCAGCCCAGAAATACTTAGGAAGTGAATTCTCATTAAGCATAGTCCTAGCAAGCTCTTGGTGAGACCTATTTTTCCTCTCAACAACACCATTTTGCTGAGGGGTCCTAGGAGAAGAGAAGTTGGGCTCAATTCCACACTTGAGACACAAGAGTTCAAATTTCTCATTTTCAAATTCTCCACCATGATCACTACGAATAGCAACAATGGTGAGCTCTTTTTCATTTTGAACACTTTTCCTAAAACTAGAAAATGTGTCAAAAGTCTCATCCTTAGACTTTAGAAAGTAAACCCAAGAAAATCTAGAAAAATCATCAACGATGACAAATGCATAGAATTTTCCTCCTAAGCTGGCTATATTTGAAAGACCGAAGAGGTCCATGTGAAGGAGTTGGAGAGGCTTAGAAGTAGAGATTGCATTCTTCGATGCAAAGGAACTTTTGATCTGCTTGTCCATTTGGCAGGCTTCACAGACCTTATTCTTTTCAAAGGATATCTTAGGGATTCCTCTAACTAAGTTTTCCTTAGTAATCTTAGCTAAGGTATCCATCCCTACGTGTCCTAATCTCCTATGCCAGATCCAATAATCATGGGAAGAATTCAAAGCAAAATATTTTTCATCAGACACAGCAATATCATCTAAGTCAATAATATAAATATTATCTTTCCTATACCCAGAAAACAGAATTTTGCCAATTGAAGCATCTTTAATTATGCAAGAGTCTGATTTAAAAATCACTTTATATCCTTTATCACATAGCTGGCTAATACTGAGTAAATTATGCTTTAATCCATCAACTAATAAAATATTTTCAATAATAGAATTAATGTTGTTACCTATGTTACCAATGCCAACAATTTTGCCTTTTTGGTTTCCACCAAAAGTGACACTTCCTTTCTTCTTGTTGACAGCTGCAAACTTGGTTGAGTCTCCTGTCATATGTCTCGAACATCTACTGTCGAGATACCATTGATTTTTTCCAGGAGAACAGTCAACCTGCAAAACAGAGATCAGGTTGTCTTCTGATGACTCTTATTTTAGAGTCATTTTATGCTAACTTTATATAAGAAAACTTAGATGAATTGAGTGATTGTAATAATAAAGTGATGTGGATTTACTACAATTGCTATGCAATGCTGCAGCATTAGGGCTTTGATTGAATTTAATATATTTAATGCAGATTTTCTATTTAAAGCATGATTTTTCTCTTTAATTTGAATTTTATATTTTCATATTTGAATGCAAGGATTATAGCGGGAAAAATCAAGTTTAAAAGTGGGATTTGTTAGAGAAAATCATGGTTGCCAAAATTTAAGGATTTATTTTGTTTATAATTTGATGCAGATTACTAAGAAGAGAGAGAGGAGACTACTATTAAGGAAGATCAAATATGATAAAGATTTTGTGGAGAAAAGGAATTGGGCAGCGGAATAAGGTATTCTGGAAGGCAATCGGATGATGTAGAAGACGGGCAGCGAATGATATGAAGAAAATGGCGGCTGGGCAGCGGAAGATGCTGAAAGAAAAGAAAAAAATTGGGAAGCAATCGGATGATGGTAAAGGCTGGGCAACGGTCAGCGGAAGATGCTGAAAGAATAAATAAATTTGGGCAGCGGAAGCAGTAAACATCTGGGCAGCACTAGATGACAAAGCTGGCGGTAGATGCTGAAAGAATAAAAACTTGGGCAGCGGAAGAAGTAAAAAATAAGGGCAGCAAAAAAGGCAACACTAGAAGACAAAATAAACTTAATAGAGTGACCTACGGAGAGAGAGAAAATCATGCTGGAAAGTGAATAAAAGGTGGAGCAATAAAAGTAAATAAAATATTCTGGAGAGAGAAAAGGAAGATTTCACTGCTGGAATTAAGGAAGGAAGGCTTGGCGTAAATACTTGCTTGGAGGGAGAGAGGATATTAGCTTGCTGCAGAAGGAGTCTCTGCATCTGGAGAAAACCACCGACGCCATTTCCTGAATTTTCTTCTTCTTCTATTATTTTTATTGCATTATTTTTCTATGAGTACAATTGTTTTTAGTTTTATTGTAATTATGTCTAGTAGCTAAAACTTTTTAATCTTGGTTAGGACGATAGTATTTGTTGCGATATTTTGCTACGATCTTGGTTTTGTTTCTGGAATTATCTATTGAACAATTATTTGTGAAATTTTCTTGCTAAGTCAGATCGTATCGATAGATAGGTTGACGATTCATGTTCATATTATATCGATAGGTAGATATAAATTTTAGATGCACGAATAATTAATCAAATTAAATTGTTACAAAGTAGTTAACATTAATTTGATTGGCGATAAGAATAGCACATATCGAAAATTCAATTTTAGTTACATTCTTTCAAGGTAGAAAGAAATTTTGATTTGAATTTACCTAGGCAATTCGAAAGGATCCTAGAAATCAATTTTTATTCTTGTTGGTTTTTAGATAATGCTGCAGAGTATTACCAGAGCATCAGTAGTAAAATAATCGTAACAAAGAAATCGATCCTAGCCAAGGCCTTCTTTTATCGTTTTTACCTCTTTTATTCTGATTTACTTTGTTTCATTGTCATTCTGATTTTATTTCGAATTATTTTCATTTATCATCTAATATTTTTATAAGATTTTTATAGCGATTAATTCAATTAACAATATCCTCGTGGGATCGATACTTTACTTACTCTATTACTTCGTTAGCGACACGTGCACTTGCGTGTAAAGGTGTAAAATCACTAACATCTTCTTAGGTACCCAAATCTTTTGGGTCCTAGTGTTAGGCCTGGTCCCCTTTGGAACCCATTGCAGTTTACTGCCAGATTTTCTATTGTTTGATTTTAAGGGACACTCAAAAGATTTATGTCCTACTTCGTTACATGCATGACAAGTGGATGGTTTAACAAAGAAATTCTTAAAAACTTTTCTCTTATTAAACTTATCATAGCCTAAACCTGCCTTATCATGGGTAGCTCTATGATTTCCTATCAGCAGAGTTAGGTTTTTGCTACCATTTGAGAACCAAAGAACAAGTTTATTCAAAGACTCATTTTTCTTCTTAAGTTCTGTAATTTCTTTTTCATGCAAGTCCACTTCTTTAGCATGCTTTTCTAATAACCCTGCATTTTCCTTTTTCAACATGTTATATTTAGTCTTAAGTATGCCAAATTGTTTAACCAAGTCATTAAAGGCGTCAATTAGTTCACCTTCTTCATTATCACTATCGTTATCACTTAAAATACTTGAGGAAGAAGTACTAATCTTTTCCTCGTGTGCCATAAAGCACAGATTTGCAACTTCCTCATCTTCTGAAGAGGAGGTGTCACCTTCACTGTCATCCCAAGTGGCCTTCATAGCCTTCTTCTTCGACTTCTTGGGATACTTCTTTATCTGTGGACAATCTGCCTTTATGTGGCTAGGCTTTCCACATCAAAAGCAAGTGATTTCCTTCTCCTTGTGAGATTTCTCACCCTTTGAAAATCTCCTTGCTTGAATTCTTTTTCTTTGGAGGAATTTGCTGAACCTCCTTGTAATGAGGGCTATATCCTCATCATCATCATCTTCTTCTTCTTCTTCAGACATATCTTGTTTGCTGGAAGAGGCTTTCATAGCAATGTCTTTTCTTTTTGTAGCCTCTTTCTCCTTGAGGTCTTCCTTCTCGTTTGACCTCATTGTGATCTCATGTGTCATAAGAGATCCAATGAGTTTCTCAAGTTTCAGAGCCTTGAGATCCTTTGCTTCCTGTATGGCAGTCACCTTTGGCTGCCAGCTTCTTGGAAGACATCTGAGGATCTTCCTGACCTGTTCTTCACTAGAATAAGATTTACCAAGAGTTTTCAAATCATTAGTGATGTTAGTAAATCTTGTAAACATGGAAGAAACAGACTCATCCTTAGGCATAGAGAATAGTTCATACTCGTGTATGAGCATGTTTAGTTTACTCTCTTTCACTTGATTCGTGCCCTCGTGTGTGACCTCTAATAAGTGCCAAATCTCTTGGGCACTCTCACACCCTTGTACTCTATTAAATTCGTCTCTATTCAGAGCACAGTACAGGGTGTTTATAGCCTTGACATTCAGGCTCAAGTTCTTCTTGTCGGTATCATTTAGTTCTTGTGACGATTTGGGAATCCTAATACCGTTCTCTGTTTTAAACGCTATGTATGGACCATTTTCTATATTATTCCATATGTCATAGTCCATAGCCTGAACATAAATCCTCATTCTAGATTTCCAGTACACATAATCATTACCATCAAAGAATGGAGGTCTGGTGGTAGACTGACCTTCCATTTGTGTAGAGTGTGTGTTGAATGCCATATCCAATATCACAATATTTTCTATATAAACAACTTAGACAAAATCAAAACTTGCTCTGATACCAATTGTAGGATCGAGATTGTCTAAGAGGGGGGTGAATTAGACCTTTTTAAATTTCTTAATATCTCTTAAACTAACAGCAAGCAAACAATTAGTAAAAGTAAAGAGAGAGAAAGAAAAACCAACACAGAAGTTTTTACGTGGTTCGTCTCAACCTAGCCTACATCCACGCTTCAAGGTTCACCCCTTGAAGATCCTTAACCTTCTCCTCTCGAGAATGAACAGATCAGAATTCCGGGCTCCGATCAACTGCCTTTTACATATTTAGATTGAACTTCACGGGCGTCAATCCACTGCCTTTCAGATTTTACAAGTTCGAGTAAATTAATACAACAAACTACAAACTCTCAGATCAAATTCTCAAGTTTAGGAATCGAGAGATGTAGATGAAAATACAGAGTATGATAGATCACAAGTTAGGGCTCAGGAATTCAAATTCGCAAAAGTTGTATCTTTGTGCTCTAACATCGGCTTAAATACTCTGTCTTTAAAATCGGCTTGACTTCAATGCTCCTTATCCAATAATGGAAGCTTTGTTACCGTTGGAGCAGCTTTCGTACAATCTCAGGTAGCCGTTGCCGTTTGTAGTTGCAAGTCGTCGTCGCCATTAAAGTTCTGGAGTTAATGCTGAAAACGACGTCACTGTAGCTTCGCGGCTATTTTGAATTCTGGCAGAAGATCATCGGTGGAAACAGTTTTAATTCACTCGCCACGTCATCGGTATGTGTTTCTCTAAGAGTCCATCGGCATATGTATCTTCAACGCCATCGGTAGATATAACGTGAATAAGCTATCGGCATGAGCAAGCTTTGAACTTCATCAGCATGATGCATCTTGAAACTTCATTGGCAGATGTATTCTGAAGAGCCATCGGCAGATGCACCTTAAAAGTTCATCGGCAGGAATAGCTTGAAAGAAAATCGGCAGGTGCGCTCGTTGAGGTCCATCGGTAGGTACACGCCTTGAAGTCCATCGGTAGGTGCCATCGGTAGGTGTACGTCTTGAAGTCCATCGGTAGGTGCCATCAATAGGTGTAAATCTTGAAGTCCACGGGTAAATCTTGAAGTCCATCGGTAGGTGCCATCGGTAGGTGTAAATCTTGAAGTCCATCGGTAGGTGCCATCGGTAGGTGTAAATCTTGAAGTCCATCGGTAGGTGTACGTCTTGAAGTCCATCGGTAGGTGCCATCGGTAGGTGCCATCGGTAGGTGTAAATCTTGAAGTCCATCGGTAGGTGCCATCGGTAGGTGTAAATCTTGAAGTCCATCGGTAGGTGCCATCGTAGGTGTAAATCTTGAAGTCCATCGGTAGGTGTACGTCTTGAAGTCCATCGGTAGGTGCCATCGGTAGGTGCCATCGTAGGTGTAAATCTTGAAGTCCATCGGTAGGTGTAAATCTTGAAGTCCATCGGTAGGTGCCATCGGTAGGTGTAAATCTTGAAGTCCATCGGTAGGTGCCATCGTAGGTGTAAATCTTGAAGTCCATCGGTAGGTGCCATCGTAGGTGTAAATCTTGAAGTCCATCGGTAGGTGTAAATCTTGAAGTCCATCGGTAGGTGTAAATCTTGAAGTCCATCGGTAGGTGTAAATCTTGAAGTCCATCGGTAGGTGCCATCGGTAGGTGCCATCGGTAGGTGCCATCGGTAGGTGCCATCGTAGGTGTAAATCTTGAAGTCCATCGGTAGGTGTAAATCTTGAAGTCCATCGGTAGGTGCCATCGGTAGGTGCCATCGGTAGGTGCCATCGGTAGGTGCCATCGTAGGTGTAAATCTTGAAGTCCATCGGTAGGTGCCATCGGTAGGTGCCATCGGTAGGTGCCATCGTAGGTGTAAATCTTGAAGTCCATCGGTAGGTGCCATCGGTAGGTGCCATCGGTAGGTGCCATCGTAGGTGTAAATCTTGAAGTCCATCGGTAGGTGTAAATCTTGAAGTCCATCGGTAGGTGCCATCGGTAGGTGCCATCGTAGGTGTAAATCTTGAAGTCCATCGGTAGGTGCCATCGGTAGGTGCCATCGTAGGTGTAAATCTTGAAGTCCATCGGTAGGTGCCATCGGTAGGCCTCGGTAGGTGTAAAGATATGTGCGATGAACCGCCATCGGTATGAGTTGCTTGGTAATGCTATCGGCAGGATGAACTCTCCTTTGTCGTTTAGCGATCGGCATGAGTAACTTCCAGAGTCATCGGCACGAAGAAGTTTTCAGCCCTATTTTACTTACTTAGTCCTGTACACTTAATCACGATTGTTAAACAACTAAAATACCATTTTAAGGGGCATTTCCAACAGATTAATTACTGATGCATATTCGATATTCTCATTCACTCAACATAATCAAATTACACTATTAACCATTCAAACACATCATCAAAAATATTTTTAGACTTAAACATCATTTAAGTCAACAGTGTCAGCCTGAACTGGTACCTCATCCCACGAAACATTGTGAGACAGATCAGGAATGTACTTCCTCAATTGGGATATATGGAAAACATTGTGCACATGTCCCAACTGAGGAGGTAATTCCAGCCAGTAAGCCACCACTCAAACCCTCTCAACAATATGGAATGGCCCAATGTACCGCGGGGCTAACTTTCCCTTCACCCCAAACCTGTTGACACCACTGAATACTAGCTCATCATCCTGCCGCTGCAGCTGCTTCACCCTTATGAGCATCGAAGGTGTAGTCGCTACATGGTAGACATAAGCCTGGCTCCCAATATCATGATACTACAACTGAAAATGTCCGATCGCCATAGACTTCCTCCACTCATCCAGAATCATGCAGGATATGGAAGCTCGAGGATACCGGCTCAATGCATCAGCAACTGCATTAGCCTTGCCCGGATGATATTCCAGACTAAAATCATAATCCTCTAAATACTTCATCCATCTACGCTGCCTCAAATTGAGGTCCTTCTAAGTGAACATGTATTTTAAACTCTTGTGATCAAAGAAAACCTGAAAGCTGAACCCATATAAATAACTCTGCCATATCTTCAAAGCAAAGACGATGGCGGCGAGCTCTAGGTCGTGGGTATGATAGTTTTGCTCATGAGGCTTCAACTACTGAGGGCATAAGCCACTACTTTACCCTGCTAACCCCGGAGGCGTCGGTATACACAACATATGGAAGGTTCCTATCAGGAACTGTCAGAATAGGAGTACTAGTCAACCTTCGCTTCAATTCTTCAAAGGCATTCTGATAGTCGACATCCCAAACAAATCGCACATCCTTGCGAGTGAGTTTGGTAAGCGGCGCGGCAATAGAAGAGAAATTCTGTACAAAGCACTGATAATATCCTGCTAACCCAAGGAAGCTACGAATCTCTGAGACATTCTTGGGTGGTTGCCAGTCTACTACCGCCCCAATCTTCGCAGGATCAACAGAAATATCATCCTGCGAAACGATATGGACCAAGAACTTCACCTCAGAAGCCCAGAAATCACATTTGCTACGCTTCGCATATAACTGATGCTCCCTCAAGGTCTGTAGGACAATGTGGAAATGGTCACGATGTTCACGACGAGTCTTCGAATAATTCAGGATGTCATCAATGAAGACTACCACAAACCGATCCAGATAGGGCTGAAAGATCCTGTTCATTAGATCCATAAACACCGCTGGGGCGTTAGTAAGCCCGAACGGTAAGACCAAAAACTCAAAATGTCCATATCTGGTCCAGAAAGCAGTCTTAGGTATATCTTCCTCCCGAATCTTCACCTGATGATATCCTGTCCTCAAATCAATCTTCGAAAAATATCGTGAACCACCGGGCTGATCAAAGAGGTCGTCGATACGTGGAAGCGGGTACTTGTTCTTAACAATAACCCTGTTCAGCCTCCGAAAATCAACAAACAACCTCAACGATCCATCCGCCTTTTTAGCGAATAAGACGGGAGAGCCCCAGGGCGACGTACTTTCCCTGATGAATCCTCTACTATGCATATCATCTAACTGCTTACGAAGTTTAACTAACTCGGCGGGTGACATCCTGTAGGCAGGTATAGAAACTGGAGTAGCCCCTGGAACGAAATCGATACAAAACTCAATCTCTCTATCTGGAGGTAAACTCGGTAGCTCATTAGGAAAGACGTCATCGTACTCCCTGACGACTGAAACATCAATCTCTTGTACCGCGATCTCAAGGTCTAGGTCCATCGACCAAAGTCCCCCATACTGTTCCAATCCACTCCTGCCTCGCAAACATACCCGGAACATGGAGTTTACAATCCCCACATAAGGACCTCGATGGTAGGTAACAACCCTGCCGGATTTCGAGGTAACTGTGACCCGCCTCAAGTGGCAATCAACTATCGCCTGATATTTCATCAGCCAATCACAACCCAGAATGACGTCAAACTGCCTCATAGGCAGGACGATAAAATCAGCTGAAAACTTGCAATCGTCGATTACCACACAAACTTATCTGCAGATATATGCAGCTCCACTCCTGTCGCCCAGTGGAGTATTAAAAAAGAAAGGGGTTTCCATCTCTTCGATGGCCAATCCCAACACCTCAGCAAAATCAGCAAAAATAAACGAATGAGATGCCCCAGTATCAAACAACACCCTAGCAAAAGTATAAGAAATCAGAATCATACCATCCACAACCGCATATGACTGACTAGCAACTCCATTGCCCTTATAATCGTGACCACGACCGCCGGCTCTGGAGGTAGATCCACGAAATCTCCCTGTCCTCTGCTGCTGAACAGGAGGGGAAGCACTAGCAAAGGGCTGCCCGATCGGTCGGTAGGGAGTATCACTGACAAGCCTATCCTCTGCTCGGCGCTGGCGAGTCTGAAACTAAGCCTACTGAAAAGGGGGTCTGGTCTGTCCCCAATGCTAGCCCGGAGGGGAGAATGACTCGGTAGCTATGGGAATATGAAAGGAGTGTCGCGGCTGCTGCCCCTGGGGTTGGTTCAGCGGACAGTTCCTCCTGACATGACCCGGCTGGCCACAGGTATGGCAGGTGTAAGGGAAATACCTGGTGCTCCCTGACGATCCGCCACTAGATCCAGAAGAGCGACTAGCATTGAAATCTTGATCTGACACCTGTCGCTGGCCCTTCCTGGTCATCTTTCCCCCCGAAGACCGCTTGTCTGACCCGTGCTGAGAGGTGCCATTACCAGAGAGGCACAACCTCTCTATCCTCAGGGCGGCCTTATACGCCCCAATCAAGCTGTCGTACTGGTTCACGGCCACAGTTCGCTTTATACCGAAATTCAAGCCCTGAACAAACTTGATGACTTGGGCCTCCACACTGACCCCTCCAGAATATGGCAACAAGTGAACAAACGATTATAATAATCGGTCACCGACATAGACCCCTGTACCAGCTCGTAATAGACTCTGGTCATCATACCCCGATACTCTTTGCTGCTGAACTAACTACGAAACAGAGAAGTAAACTCAGCCCATCCCATGGTCTCGACATCAAACTGACTGCGGATGGCTGTCCACCAACGCCTAGTTGCCTCTCTCAGAAAATAGGCAGCTATAGAAACTCTGGACTTAGCCGGCGTCTGGAGAGTCTTGAAATTAAGCTCCATAATATCGAGCCAGTTCTCTGCCTCCGCTGTATCAGTGCCTTCCACAAAGGTTGGAGGGTTGAGTTGGTTGAACTCTCGAAAGTGTACCCCTCAGGAGGTCATCGAAGTAGGGGTGGGATTAGGGGTAGAAACAGGAGCCGGAGGTGGAGCCTGGACACCGCTCACCAAATTTCGTAAAGCCTCCAATATAGAAGACATGGTGCTAGGGTCCTGATTGGGGGTCTGAGGAACTCTCCTCCTTTGTGGCATCGTGACAGTTCTGAAAACATGAGATTGTACCACATTAGCATTTCTCATTAATCGTTTTTTCCATGTATCCTACTAACTGCTCATACTTGATCTCAAACATTTGTCACTAAGAGGTCATTGAACCTTGTGCTCTGATACCAATAAATTTCTGTCACAACCCGAGAGGAGGCCTAACAGAAACGCCAGGTTAAACGATCAACCTCGGGGAGGTCCACCGTCTAACCTAAGGCTAAATGCGGAAGTTTTTAACACTGATCCAGGACCTCCTCGAAGCAACAAACATAAGAGAGTACAAACAATAGTAGAAATACAAGATAAATGAAAATAATTACATGCCAAAGTAAAATACAATCTCGAATGTCTTACATAATATAAAGCTGCAGGAAACAAAAGGTGAGACTCAAGGGAAATCCAAAACAATAGAGCTCACTTCCTAGCCTTCCTTCCTTTACCTGTAGAGGGGGAGTCGTTGGGGTGAGTGACAAACTTAGTATGAGATGTTATACCTACCAATCAAGGATGCATGTCTCATGAAATCAATGCACGTTTGTAAAATCCAAAACAAGTTTCAATGTTATTCATTTCTCTTCTTATTATTCGTTTAAACGGTTGATGGGGCTAACAATAAAATAAGTATATGTAGTAAACATAGGCCCACATCAACAATGCTATCATAAAAATATATATATCTAGGTGTACAGTGGAAAGGGAGGTCACTCGCGGATCCTCGAACCACACCAGCACAGAAAGGCCGCGATAACACCAGGCAGGGCCTCATAGGGAGAAGAGAAAATGTCAACCACTAGGAAGGACGCACCATTCAGCCCTGGGCCACCGGGACACACGCGCTAGGGCACACCAGGAGGGACGAACCACTCAACCCTGGGCCCCAAAGGGGCCACACAGTGGACTTACAAACCACCAGGAGGAACGAACCACTCAGCCCTGGGCCACCGATGCACACACACTCGAGCACGCCAGGAGGGACGAACCACTCAACCCTAGACCCAAGGGGACCACACAGTGGACTTATAATACCAGAGGTAGCAACGAACAGACACTGGCCAGGTCGGGTAATAGGGCTAGCATAGCTCAGAGCCCAGGAGTAGCATAGCTCGGACCCCATTCCTCCATCAGCGAGGAGTACCGCACAGGACTAGCATAGCTCAGAGTCCCTTCCTCCTATTATTAGGGGGAGTACCCTATCCAAACAAGTGTGGGGAGTACCATAGCAACCCTCAAACACGGGTGCAACTGAGCAAAACCCCCTGACACTCTTAGCATATGGGCCCAGCTAAGAGTGCCAGACAATTATCTTCAGTGTCAAACTCCAAATGGCACAACAAAAAACCAATGCATGAACAATATCTAATGCATGTATAAAACCATCTGCATGCCAAACATGATAAATCTCATGACAAATCCCAATACAGCCCGTCGACAAAGACAAGTAAAACATGGCATCTAAAATCCAATCGGCAGTAGGAATCAGTCCAAAAAGTATACGTGCCACAATATGCAAAATGATCATGCCAGTAAAAATGTCGACATCAATACTAGTGGTATCCCACCAAAAATAATATACGTGCATGCCATGCTAGGTATAACGCAGTAAGTATAATAACTCATACTCCTGAGGCGAGTCCTCCTATCCTCGGTAAATCGTGGCTTCTCAGGAATTGCTTCCAAATCAGTAAAATCCTCTGAATCTGTTTTTCGCCGAAATTCATTTCCAACACGTTCCTCGTCTCTTTTCCAGTCGATTCCTTCGAAAACTCTCTTCGGCAACGTTGATCTACGCTTCGAGACGAACGTTTTGACACCAAGATCTTGACAAACGGAGGTGGATCGGACGTCGGCGATTTTCTCTCCCTCGAGACTCTCTCTTCTCTCTCTTCGTTGCTTCTGGAAATCTGCCGACAGATAAGGTTTCTAAAAGAAACCTTATCTTTTAAATTTTTATTTCTTTTATTTATTTTATTATTTTATCTATTTTATTTTATTTTTATTTTAATTAATTCTTTTTATTTAATTTACAATTAAATACATTTAACGTTCGGTTTCACGATCTCAATTCTTACCGTAAATTAGCAAAATTGATCCCAATATTTACACTTAAAATTTGCGAAAAAATTTATTCAAATTTTACAATCATCAAAAATTTGACAGATTTTACAGATAACATCTTCTGCCTGTGGTTTCTTCCTGAAAAATTTTTCACGACAATACACAATTGTTTTTTGGATTGGCCAGTTGTACACACATGACAAAGTGTCAAGAACTCATACTGTGAAACGATGACACTTCTTTGATCTTCAATGCATACTTAGCTTTTGACATTTTAGTTCTACCCACTTGATTGTTACTTCCATTATTATTTTTTTAACTAAGTTTTCCATCTGTGGCAATTCATTCAAGAACTTTGCGGCCGTTTAGTTTATAACACACTAAATTTAACAAACTTCTTTAAGTTAGAACTGTTTTGATTCACCAAAATTTAACGAACTTCTTTGCGTTAGGAATGTTTTGATTCAGTGAACACTAAATGACATGTTTGGTTGATATCTTTGGATATTTCGTCCAAGCAATTTGTCATATAAGTATATAGTTAAAATAATACTATATGTACACTTTATTTTTGTCACGTCAAGAAATAAAAATTAGAGAGTAAGAATAGAGAATAAATATAACATTGCTCGTATAATAATATAGTTCAGGTGATCATTGATTTATTCACGATACCCAGATATAGTAGGAATGAATCTTGTTGTTTTGAAATATAGAAAATGTATATATCATTTGGATTTTATAAGTCATTTTTCAAATTTCTTGTGAAAAATAAAATAAAATAAAAATTTCAAATATCAAAGAACAGAGAGTTTATATGATCAAATATACACTTTTTAAACGTCTCAAGGCACAGCTTAAAGTAGAAAGAATCGCTTCTCCTTAACATTCTTGCTCACAAGTATTTGTATATCTTCCCTCCTAAGAATTTTGGCACTTACTTTACTACTTGTCACAGAAAAGGGTACCTAGTTCTTGCTTTTCCTTTCTGTTTGCAAACCATATTTTCTAATTACGATGTAGTAGAAATAAAGATGAATCAAGACACCCATCAACCAGTGAAAAAACATGAACCTTGAAAGGCATGCAGCTTTCTTTCTGCCAACGCCTATGCTCTAGCTAGATTCTTGTTTGCGTATCTGCAGGAATCATCGAGAAAAGACAGCATGTTCAGTAAAACCGAGAATATAAATCAGGAAAATTTCTCCAACAAATTCAAATATTAAATCTGCAAAACAATAAAGCTAATCTTGAATACACAGTGAACAATCTATCATTAACTTGTCTAAACTCATCAATTAGAATTTCCCTGACATTAATCTTCAAGATGATAAACTAAGTTGTTTATCAAAGTCATAGAACTTAAAAGAACTTATATGTATAATCTAACAACTAAATAGGTCCCTTAACCCTGAAACTCGAATCCCAGGGCAATTGTGGTGATTGAAGGTTTATCAGGTTTTCAGACTAATAAGATATGATTTGCTTGTTGGGGAAGCCAAAGACTGCATATGTAGTAATAATACTAACTGGTGGAATATCGGTGGGGAACTCGGTATCATGTTTTGGTTCCTAAAAATAAGGAAATTTCATGGACTACAATTCTGCAAAAACCACATAGCCAGCCTTGCATATTTCAAAAGAAACAACACAAATGGCAGTCAGTAGTTGAACTAGACTAAAACATACTTAGTCCAACTGTTCAGCAATATCATAATACTAGGAGATCAAACTACAACGAACAAACAAATATAAACATTTCTTTGTAAGAACTAGAGTTTGCATTACAGAAGAATATTTAGGAGACAAGGATAGCAACTAAAAAGAAAAGATACTTCCCAAATGCTTAGACTTATAAGCCATTCCCTACGAGAAAACAATCCCACTAAACACGAGTCAATTTAACCCATAAATCAATAGCTTCTTCCTTTATAAATTGTTGGAACTCTATATATATATATATAAATTGGAAGGAAGTAAACTCCCTAAAAACCTTCTTTCCCATGCCGTCGAACCATAACAATATTGTAATGCAACAATAAACTCTCATTTTCTTTCTATTCTCTAGCCTTTTCCTAGCAAGCAAAGAGAAAATTCACAGCAAGGAATTATTCAAGCTCATTCAAATTTTCTCTTTTCTGTAGCTCGATTTCATACTGCTTCAGCCTCTCTTTCATCTTCTCCTGCAATCACAAAACCCCACTCATCATCGCATCGCATCTCATCATTTGCAGATAACAGGTACGTTTAATTCCGTATTTAGTCTCAGAAGAACCAAACAAGGAGCTCAAAGGTGAGTAGGAGTCGGAGATACCTTGTAACTAATGTCGACACGATGCATAAGGTAGAAGCCAAAAACACCGCCAAGAATGGTGCCGGAGATGATCCGGACGTAGGCCCATCGGTGCTACGTACCAATCGGTGCCACCATTTTCCCTCCTCCGCTTCTCTGGTAAGCTCAAAACTGAAGACAACTACTACCCTGACCCTGGGTGTATCGAACTGGAGAGGAGGTTTTGGCAAAGACTGAAGGTCCTTTTGGTCTTTCAATCAGTTTATATGACTTCTACTTAAATAAATTTTTGGATTAAATCCAAAAAACAGTTCAAACCGTTTTTTTTTTTTTTTTCGTCCAACAAAAAACTCAAAGTATTGAAAATGTGCAAAAACGACCTTTGCGGGGGCATTTTTGAAAATGAAGATCCCCCGTATTCCAATTTCTGAAGGAGAACATTTGACTGTGTCTAGAGAACGATCAACCGTTCTCACAAAGGCATTTTTGAAGATTAAGATCTCATGACATTTTTTAGTGAATTTAAAAAAAAAATACTAAACAATATTTAATTTACTTAAAATTTTTAACACATGTTCCCCACATAAGGAGAAGATAATCTAGAAAGTTTCGTGATTTTCTAACACTTGTACGATTTATTATAATTTTATTTAATTATTTTATAAAACAATTATAATAAATCATACAAGTATTAGAAAAACACGAATAATTTTTTATTATCTTCTCATAATGTGGGAAACATATGATACAAATTTCAAGTAAATTCAATATCATTTGGTATTTTTTTAAAATTAATTTATAAAGTGAAGAAGAAACTAATATTAATTTAAAAAATAAATCTTAATTTTAAAAAATTACATTAAATCGTGTAAATATTAGAAAATCAAGAAACTTTTTAGATTATCTTTCCATGATGTGGTAAAAAATTTTAAGTAAATTAAATATAATTTAGTGTTTTTTTTTTTTTAAATTCACCCAAAAATGCCCCCACGAAGAATGGTTGGCCGTTCTCTAGACGCGGCCAACCGTTCTCTTTCAAAAATTAGAGTGCTGGAGATCATCATTCTCAAAAAGGCCTTCGCAAAACTACTTTTTACACATTTTCAATACTTTGAGCTTTTTTTTGAATGAAAAAAAAAATTGAACTGTTTCTTAAATCAAATGAATAATTGGAGCCGATTTTTGGATTTAACCCATTTTAACAAAATTACGATAAGTTATTCACATTATCCCAAAAATGTATATCCCTACATTTTTAAAAGTTCGAGTGAGAAAAGCTAAAAATTTTCACTTGGCCCCATCGCAAGATGAGGTTTAAGTAGCCAACTCAGCCGCTTCAGAGTTATGTTAAGCTATCAACATAAAGAATAAAAATTAAAAATGTTCATCTCAGTCGTACTATAATCTGCGGCGGTCGAGTTTCAACTCATCCAACTTTCCAGAAGACAAGTTAATTAAAAACAGAGCTACCATCTCTGTTACGAGAAAAACCAAACCACCATGGCCGGTTCAACTTGATTCTCTAGAATTGGTTCAAGTAACCATACTCACAAGTTTTGACTCAAACTGTTTCAACGATATGGTTGGTTCCCAATTAACACATTAATATATACTACATGGGAAGATGAGAATGAATAACTTAAAACGCTAGACAACAATTCCTGTTTATAAGACTCGACTAAACCCGGCAATGGTTCATTTGCACGATGCAGATCCGATATAAAACTTCCTAAGCATTCCTACAAAGAGGTTTAAAAGGAGTGATTCCATGGAGAATTGTCGAGATTTGATCAAAGGTTGGAGTCTATTCAGGTAAAAGAGTAGGGAAAAAACCTCTAGAGACTAAAAAGGTGATCATCCTAAGGGCACTTTCTTTGAACATAGGACGCCCCGTGTTCTTCATACCTGTTAACACGATTTAAAATTCCAATTGAATTGAGTAAATCTACTCCATCATATCAAATGGACGCTAAACGAAATATGATAAAGAGTATACTAACTCAGACTTGGAGAACCACATTTGCTGAAATGAACCAAGGGAAGCCAATATGCTACCTCCAATCCAGACACTGCATACAAAGCAAGCTATTTAGCATCTGTGTTTTCAAAAACAAAAATTCTAAAATAGTATTTATTTACGCGGATTACACCAACATAATTTCGTGTTCTATTCAAAAAATAAAATCAATAAAATCGGCCAGATGCTAAGAATAACTTTTCAAAACATCGAACCACAACCACACGCTATAACATTTCACAGCAAGATCTGAGGGGATGAGCTTCACACGCTATAACATTTCACAGCAAGATCTGAGGGGATGAGCTTAGAAAGACTTTATAAAGGCAAAACAACTTCAAATATTCTGAATCCAAGACAGTAACGTCAAAAAGAAATACATATAATTTATGTGTTTTGACAATGCCTGCCGGATGAATCAAGCTTTCATGCCCCCGTAAAGGTTATGAGTATCCATTAGTAAATAAAAAGACCTTTTATGCCTTCTATACATGCCATGATGATTAGGATACCAAAGAATTTAGTTAAATGTAACCACAGCTCATGGGCTTGGACTAAGAAAAGTAAATTCTTCAATTGGCACCCACAAGGGTGAAACAACCACAAACGTAAGCATCCAATTCAGTTGGCTCATCACGATCCAAATGTGCTTGACACTGTTCAAAATAAGGAAAAATATGGTCTGGCTATTCCTAAAAATTTTCAGTTCTTTATGTAGGGAGAATCCCTTGTACTCTCTTTTCTTGTACACTATTTAAAATTATTAATACGAAAGTCATTTCTTACCAAGAAGAGAAACATTATCAAAAATAAATATTATGAAATTTCCTATCCTACCTTGGATGGGTGGGTTGAGAGAGAGAGAGAGGAAAAAAATTACCTAAATCTTCTTTCCGTTGCATTTCCACTTGCTAAAACTTTAACACGAGCAGCTTGGGGAGACTCCTGAAAGTTTTAAGAAAATAATGTACCATATTCCATATCAAATTTCTATTGTTTTACAGAAAGACCTTATCAGTTAGTCAACCAACCAATATTAAACTACTTTCATAAGTATCTCATAATATTCAGGTTCCAATCTTAACTTCACATTAACACAAAAGTGAGGAAATTGTAATGAATTTTATAGAGGGAGTAATTATACCTCTAACAAGTCTTTCTCAAGACGCTCCTTCAACTGCTGCATTGATGCTGTCCCACCAGCAAGCTGCGTGAATAATGTAACAGAAAAGGAAATGAAAATTTGAAAAAATATATATATAACCATGAGCCAGGCAGGTCAATTAGATCTTTATAGAATGCTACATGATTACCAAAAAAAAAAAAAAAAACAGATAATGCAGTAATATGTTGGTCATAAAATGGTATTCGTGTCTTTTTTCTGCCAAAAAATTAGCGTAAATGGGCCGATGTATTTTTCAAGTCATCAAACAACGACTTGGAATAAAAAAAAAAAAAAAGAAGTATAAATACGAGAGCCAAAGCAATGGGAATCACAAATACTAAAGGAGCAGAAAAAAAAAAGATCTAACCAATATACTACTGAAAAGTTCTCTTCGAATGTCCACATCACACTTGTTTATGCTTTCTATAACCTGTAGAAATAAGAAAACATAATTATCTAGAGTGAAGACAATAATGACATCACATCGAATCATTAGCAATCATTATTATCAAACTTAAAATCTTACAATTAGCTAGCTACAAAAAACCAAAAATCCATGCTTACCATTTGTGGCAGCCCACGAACCATAGATGCAGTCTCAGCAAAAGTCTCCATACCAGGAATTGTCTGATATTACCAAGTATGCGTTAATATATATTAAGCTGAAAATATGACAAATAATATATACCAATTCAGAAACTAGAATCTAAAAAGACAATTTTTGTGATTCACAATGAATTTACAAATTTCAAAACTATCCAAAATTCCATTTTCAACTGATAAGGCCTCTTTTACATTTATTAAATCAGTTTTTGATGGTATAATTACAGAACCTTCAAGATTTTTGTGGTCATTTCTCCAATGATGGTTTTTAGATCGACTGCCCTATTTCTATTTGTTATCAGAAATAATTATGGGTCAGATAACCAGAGCAAAATGCCATTTATCCAGACCCAAGGATCGAGCACAGTGATCCCAAATACAATGAAAAGTACAAGTGCTGATCCAAAAGAACTAACAAGGAACGGAGCTCTCATCATAAAATAAACAAATTAATCCCAAAATCAACAACTTGGTCTGAGATGGAAAAAAGAGATTTAGAATCATTCCAAAAAGTATATGGTTTAAAGACTTTTTACTGATACAATTAAATACATTCATAAAAGAATACTATGTCTACGTAAGATTTTGAAATTTGGATCATCATGATTAAAAAAAATTAAAATTATCAGGCTGAAGTTGTAAAACCAAAAGAAAATCATGTAACCCATCTTAAATGAAAAGCTGATGATTAAAAAGAAAACCAAGACAATCTTATATAAAAAATTAAAAAAAAATAAAAGAACATCTCAACTGAATAGAAAAAGAAGACTGAACAGGATATGAAAAAGAAAAAACTAGTATCGTGCAAGTTTTCCGCTGCCCACCTGTAAAAGGGATGGATTAAAAAGAACATCAGGGACCTTGAATCTATCCGCACCAATTTCAATAGTCCTGCATGATGGATATAGGAGCCAAATGAAAACCAAAGCTAATTGGCAATAAATCTAATCCTGCATTCTGTGATATCTCCGAATCAACTAATCACTTGCTCCTGCTCCCAAAAAATGGGAAGGACAGGGCAAGATGATTAAACACATTGTAACAGGATAATGGGAAAAAAAAAAAAAAAAAAGAGAATTGATTAATCATGATATAACTTACTGGCCATCAGGAAGTTCGTAAGGGGTCATTGGAATGTTTGAATATGCACTCTCTGTCAGAAAAAAGAGTTGGATTGAAATGTTACCGGTAGATTATGCCATAATACAATGCATAATACAAGTCTGTCCAAGTCCTAAACCAAGAAATTCTGCTCTAGGACTGAAGTTCATGTACATCATCTCAAGTAGTCCCCCAAACTTACAGTTAAAAAACAAAAAAGTCGCAGAAATGAAGAGCTGGGAATGGAAATATTTCAAAAACTACCGAGACTACTTTTCTCTGTGTTCTATTTAGAAAATTTTAAACGTTTAAATTTCAGAAACGAGCCAAAAACAAGATGAAATGTATCAAGGCATGGCTGAGACGCTTGTATACCAATATCTTGTTGCAGACAGCTTGATAAATGAACAAAATAGTGGAGATATGAATCATCGCTAACCATCGTATGGAGAATCTGGGGCCCGACAGACACATTCCTTGATATCACTGGCAATTACCCTCTGTCACAAAAGATATTCAAAAATAACAAAAAAAATAACATGAAATCTCGTCAATAAATTCTAAGGCCACCCAAAAAAAAAGCCAAGGAATTTAAAAACGAAATATACCTGGGAGTAAAGTCTATAACTTTCTGTGGTATTTGGAAAATCAAGATCCACTGCCTATGAGCCAAGAAAAAAATAGGCCATGTGCTAATGAATACTTTTAAGAATCCAAAACAAAGCTATCAAATTCAATATATTAATATGTAAAACCAGGATTCATAATTGATTAAAAAATGAAAGTGCTGATGAGTTCACGGGGAAGACACGTTGTTTTGAGCTAAAAACTGTTTTCATTGTCTGTCTGGCTAAAAGTATTTGCTCAGCTGCTCAGCTATCTTACTGTAGTATTAACGAACAGATTTTCCCTCTTAAAATCAAGTTTGAAGCCCTCAGCAAATGTGGGGAGAAAATGTTTAACTGAGGAAAGGATTTAGAGTATAAAGTTTTGGCAAACCTCCATAGAAACCAATGACAACTTTTAAACAAAGGAGGCTTTTCCTTCTGAGGGTGAGAAATTAGCAATATGCATTAGAGAAGTAATGAATGGAACAGCAACAAGTACGAACAATAACATACCTGAAAGTCTCCTGGACGTATTTCCTTTCTTTTGAATGAGTACCTGGGCTTTATCTGAAAGAACAAAGAGATTGATGCATTTAAGGAAAACCAGTCAATTAATATTTCAAAATCCAAAAGTATTTACACTTACCACGATACCTTTGCTCTCCAAACTTTTTACCAAGCAATCAGTCAGAACTTCACCTCCAATAGGAGAAGACGACACAGCCTAAAATATAAGCAAAACAAAGAGTGGATTCCTTAAATAAGTGATCATAGCTTTATTGCTCACAATAAAAACTGACAATGAATGAGTACATAACTTTAGAGAAAAATGGAGTTAGCGAGTTACAAGTAAATTCAAAAAGGTAAAGACAATATCTCATAGTATTGAAAAATTCAGGAGGCAAATACAAGCTATAAATGTCTCACGCTCAACTTGAGATGCTGAATATTAATTGAACCACATCCTTCCAATAATATTTTTGAAGGAGAGTGAGAGGGGAATGAGAGAAGGTTTTCTATGTAAATAACAACTTTTCAACCATGTGAAAAATACACATAAATTCCAGAAACATTGTCAAACAAATAAATAGAGAATTTTCTTTTTCCAATTGAAAAATTAGTTCAAGACAAAAGACCTAAGAGACCATGCACATTTGACATACACATGGGCGTATTGGTAGTCTCAGAGCAGAGAGGTAACTGATGATAAGGACAATGTCCTAAGAAAGAGTGACACCAAAAGAAATTTAAACAGAGAGAAAAGGATAGATAAATCCCAGGCAACTGCAAACCATCAACGCACAATAATGATCAAGCTCGTAATATATGCAACTGCGGATGAGTTAGTAGGCAGTAACTTGAGAAAACACACATTACAACTGAAAATACAAGGAAAAATATGCCCATACTAAATCTAATTAAGTAGTTCTTTATTATTTTACTGTCAGCAGCAGAGAAGAATACCTTTTGAAGAACATAACCATCATGCACTGGAGCAACTGTAGTCGATCCTCCACCACTGTACACAATACCCAATTGTAAAAGTTACTTCCAGCAAGAAAATGAGTATTTAAAGGATCATAGGACATCACAGGGCCATGCTAAAACTACAAAACAAGGAAATCATTAAACATGCGAACAATTAAATCAAAGAAAAGAAATCAAATGTTAAAGCAAAGACATGTCTTCACCAAAATGGTACCAACTTAACCCAATAAAGAAGTAACATTTGAAAAAAGATATATAAACACTATACAAGCACTACGAGTCAAAGAAGTAAACTCTCTCCTACCTATCAACAACTAAGGAGGTAGCACGCCCAGAAGCAAAAGATGTGAGAACCTGGTATCAACGATCAAGAGTATTCAGTAAAACAAGCAAGGTATTTTTCAGAAATTCCACATAGGCCTATATAAAGTTGCTGGAATTTAAACTGCGTTATTAAATAAGGTCATACTGCATTTTTAGCAAGAAATAATGCAGGAACATTGTATTTTTCAAACATAAGTTCTGCTGTCCTGCCAAATGTATGTAATATAAAAATTTATTAGTTGATCGAAGCAGAAAGTAAAAAATATTTAAACATTGAGAATAAAACAAAAAAATAATAAACTGACAACTCCTAGTACAAATAAACTAAGAAAGGTGAAAGAGTACAAGATACCTTTCTCTCTGCTGTTGTGAGTTAAAAGATGGTTCCGCAAGTAGCATTGGGTGCTCTTTAGGATCAACCAGAAGGCATTCCCTAAGAAATTTAAACTACTTATGAATATTTGCAACAAGTTAAAAGAAAAAAGAAAAAAGAAAAAATAGAGACGGTTCACACCGAGATGAAAAAATACTTGACATTTCAACGAGGAAAGAAAAAAGGGAAACATAGACTCTTATCAATTAGTATTAACATGCACATACTACCATCTTCTAATGATTTTTTATCACATTAGACTAGGATTAGGATCCCTGTTGAGTAAAAAAAAAGCCTCCAAGAACATCAAACTAAATGAAGTCTTTCATCAAATTTATAAAATACCATCCTCTGTCACCCCTATCAATAAGAAAAAGCAATCTCTTTTCCTTTTTAAAATGTTAAGGAGCCAAGCCATTACCTACACAAATGCCATTCCAACCCATCAACGTGCGTATGTGGCTTAAACTACACAGAATAGCCACAACCCGACAACATGCCTCAAGTTTATTTAAATTTTCACAATACCAGTGGAGCGCGTTAGTAACCATTAACAACATTACCATAAGTTAGATCTTATACCTAGGCGATCAAACCATAGGTGTTAACTTTCTTTGGTAGTAAACCCATTAACCAAACAGTAATAAGAAGAGAAAGTGCAGAGCACGCATAATTGGCAAAAATAGAGTGAAGTCCTCCAAGGTAGTATATCACATAAATTAAATACCAAATGTCAAATAAAATAAATAAATAAAGCATACAACTTAAATGCATTTGCTAATCTAATCTAGACATTAGGATAAAGAAGTGAAAAATAATGGTCAAACACAATAGCAATAGTTGTTTACCTGAAGGCATGATCCCAAATGCTATCAATCATATCCCAGTCGACAACAACACCATCTTTTATAGGAGATAGCACCTGGTAGAAAAGCAGGATATTTCAAAATCCAAAACACCATACCAGTACATCTAGGTTGATAACCCTTATGAGTACATTGATAAAAATAAACTACCTCCATGTGATCGCGTCGGAATCCTAATGCTTGAGACCCAACATATAATTTACGTTTACCCTTCAGTTTTTCTGTATCGATATTTTTACTAATTTTAGAATCAACTGCCGATACAGAGTTTTTGTCAGTGTTCACTGGGTCGTCAACTTCCATTTGGTCAATTGAGCCGACAACCTTGACAAAAAGAAATATATCAAGATAAAATTAAGTAAATGCTAGACTTCTGATCTGATCATGACAACTAAAAGAACTATACTGAATAAATCGTGATAATAAAAATAAAACAAATGAGACATAATAAGCCCTCTAAACTCACCAGGCACCAAACTCTTCCAGTAAACTAAACAACAAAAACAACAGTTTTATTCAAAAGGTAAACATCAAAAAATTAGCACTAAAATTTCCCATCCACTTGCATCATAGGACTATCGTGCAATCCCATCAGCCATGGCAGTTTACCGTTGATAAAATTTCCGCACTAAAACCAAGTATAATTGTAAAATAAAAAGAAACAAAGCTACATAATAACAGCTACACCAGAGAAGGTCGAGAGTTGTTGAAGATTATTAATATTTAAGCACAGTAAGTTGATGGAAGAAGCTCCGAAGTTAAATATATCAAGAAACGTTAAAAAACTTACGGAGGGAAACACAGCCTTGGGCGCGTCTTCCCCAGCATAACCAGCTTTACAAGTGTGTGAACCAAGGTCAATGACAATGGCCGAAACTTCATCTGAATAACCAAACACAAAAAAAAATCATCGAAATAAATTTGACAAATGCAAGTAGAAAACGGAATCATAACTTCAAAACCTCATCTCTACGCAAGTGAAGAAGCAAGTTTCTCACCTCCTCCATACATGACTGAAGATCAAGAAGAGACTTTGGGACGAAAGAACGAGAGTTCTGAAGGTTTATCTGAATTCCCCTCCGTACCTTGGTTAGGGCTTTAGCATGACTTGGGACGAGCGCGAAATTGAAATGAAAGGCGTTGAAGTTCAACCTGAAATGTTGCCGGGTTTGGATTTACGATATACGGGTACGGGTTTTCAACCATAATAAAATAAATAATATTTTTATCCAAATTTTATTTTTCATCAATAAAACAGGTGGTCAAAGAAAGGAAATCTATTTGATTTAATTCATAAAAATTAAAAACCACCCTCAAAAGGAACCCATTTGTCAGCAATAACTATAATAAGTAATCGGAAACTGAAAGGGAAACTCTATTCCATCGTCAAAGAGCAGAGAGAGAGAGTTACCTTCGTCGGTTCTAGCTTTCACAGGATGATGAAGGAAAAGGGGGTCGAAGTCTCAAAGACAGAGTGCGTCTGTACGTTGTCGAGAGGCGAGAGGCGAGAGGCGAGAGGCGTCTGTAAGTGTACGCCGTCGATTGTCGAGAGGAGATTGTAGCCGGTAGTGTCACCGGGCCACGGCGACTGCGATTGCCAAGAGGAGATTGAAGACTGAAGACTTCTCGTTTACAATCACGCCTGTGAAGTGCGAGAGAGAGGAGATTGTTTCAGTGAACGAAGAAGTGAACGATAGACTCATTTAGGGTTAGTAAATTAGGGACGGTCCGGTTCGGTTTTAGTGGTTTTTATCATTAAACCCGAAAACACGAACCGAAAACTTCGGTTCTGCTAAAAAAGAACCGAAATTCCTTTATTTTAAATGCAAAACCGACCAGAACCGAACCAAACATGTCGGTTCTGGTTCGGTTCTTCGGTTCAGTCCGATTTTGCTCACCCCCGTATTCTAACAACGTAATTTTCAAAATATTTCTTTATTATCGACATTATGTTTACATAAACATGTTAAATAATGTTTTTTTTTTTTTTTTAAATCCATTTCGAGCATATTTCTATTTTTTCAAAAACTTCCTTAACATTTGATTTCTTATTACTAGATGATGATTGTACATGTGTACTAGAATCAAGAGGAGCACGGGAAACAATTGATTCTATACCATTAATTTCATGGTCACTAAAATTAATTTTATTATCTATAATCAACAAACAATTCAATTTAATAAAACAACAAAACCAATTGAATATTACTTAATATATCGATACTTACTCGACACAATATCGCACTTGAAATATTAAAACGAGATATTGGAGAGAGTTGATCCGACACACTGAAAGTGAGAGATTGAAATGTTGAGAGTTGTGTGTTTCCATCTATCAACTTAGAGAATATTTATACATGAGAAAAACATCTCTTTTTTAAAAAAAAAAAAGAAAATCTATATAGCCATAAGTTCTAAGAATGTCACGGCGTTCATTAGAAGCAAGCCGAGGCATTCTTGGAATTGTGAGTAACGGCTAGAAAGTAGCTGTTAGTAGCCGTCAGAGATACTCCAATAGTCGACTGAATAAATA
Organism: Begonia masoniana; assembly: GCA_022432975.1. Taxonomy (NCBI): domain Eukaryota; kingdom Viridiplantae; phylum Streptophyta; class Magnoliopsida; order Cucurbitales; family Begoniaceae; genus Begonia; species Begonia masoniana. Next base: position 41,009,869 of record CM039513.1, on the reverse strand, counting down.
ACGTCCCGACGTGATGCAGATAACGTCACGCTTTTACTTTTACTTTATAAAAAAATAAAAAGTACAAAATAAAATAAGAGTCTCCTGGCCTTAAACAGAAGAGGCCCGCCGGCCAGCCTGTCCAACAAAGCCTGAGGGTCGGCCCAACTCGGACCTGGCAAAGAGCAAAAAAATCTCAGGCCCAGCCCACAAGCCACTATCCGAGTGTCTAGTTAGTATATTATATTATAGGATAATTATTGATTTGAATCCTGTACTATTTTTTTTTTTCAATTCGCCCCCTGTACTAAAAAAATTGACAAACCGAACCATGTACTTTAATTCTATTATTATTTTTAACCTTTTATCAATAATTTTATTAAACTCTCATTTAAAAAATGACCAAACGATCTTAAATTCAGTTGAAACTAATATAAATATATGACCCATTATTAGTATGACTTGTACAACTTTCAAAAACATGAGCGAAGAAAAAAGAAAGGTTTTCTAATATATGAAACCATGGACTTCAGGAGCCATGACATGACATTTAGTTCTCAACCTCCTACACTAAATAAGCTCAATATATACTCTCTAGTCTTTCTATTGATTCGCTTACATGACCCTTTTCTTGCTTTCTCTCAAAGAATAGTTTTGTAAATAAACAATCCTTCTAAGAAACTACAATCTCAACTGTAAGATGAATTTTTCAGCACAGAAAATTATTCGATCAACAAAGGAAAAAAATTATCCACAAAGATTTGATTAGACGAGATTTAAAAACACCCAAAACTTTTCGATCCAGAAGGTCGAAAGATGAAGCTAGAAAACCAATTGCTGTTCCATCTCAAATATACTTTATGCACTCAAAGACAATTCAAATCTAAGAATGAAAAATGAATTCCTTAATTTAGTACTAAATCAAATATCACGGACGGAAAGTAAACATGCACGTAGTGAAATAAGGATTAGACATTACATTTAGGATTTGATCTTTCGTAAACAAAAATGATGCTATCGATCAGAATAGTATAATTACGGAAGATTTTGATCACTTTCTTTAAAACGTTCCATGAAGTTCAAGGACGGGACACGAACAAGTGTTTCAAAAGAAAGAAAGGCATTGTATCCATTGATCTCCATTAACTTGGACCAAAAAAATTAAACAGTTGAACAAGAGACAAAAATTCCAATCTAATCTACATTGTGTATATACAACTATTTCGCATTACGAAATCATACACATTTTTGGCAGAAAATGGTGAAGACTACATTGCGTGAGGCAGATTAACGGTTTTATCTCCAGTAAAGGAATCATCAGAACCATGGCTGCATGATCATATTTATTTATTAAAACAAACCATATGTAAGCTAATATAAGAGAACTTGCATTTGATGAGGTTTACCTGAGATGGCTCAGAGCCGACATTCGATATAGGCATGTGAACACTAAGATATGCAATCCGATAGTGTAGAAGAATGCAAATGTTCGAGCATATCTGCAAGAATAATGTCTCAGTCAAACAATGGTCCATAATTTGAACAAAAAAAGACATTGCACACCATATATTTTTTTATAACCTTACATGTCTTAGGCTAATTGAAATTCTGATATAATAATATATATGGCTCTTAACATAAAACACAGAAGGCGAAACATGACAGAAGTTAAACACACCATAAGCAAAAAATTGATAAAAATCGATGACATTAACGTACTTGTTTCCTAAGAGAAATCGCCCACTACTGAGCGTGATTTTATCCCTGATACCCAACTCCTTGTATCTTTGATCCCTTTCCTAATTATAAGTAATGGAGCATAATTAGTAGATACTATGCAAAAGAAGAACAGGATATGGACAAATAAGCTGATAACTTCTTATGCCAAAGAAGAACAGAATATAAACAAAAACGTTTGATGTAGCAGCGTTCTAGTCTCAACTAGAATGATTAATTCACTTCCCTTAATCACAAAGTCATGCCCAATTCATTTAGCATACGAAGTACTAACTATTAAGTAAATTTGATGTGATTGACCAACAAATACCATATGCTACTTTGCTTCGACACTCGGAAGGTAGAGAAAAAGGAAGGGTTGCACGTTTTTCAAAAGGAAAGGGTCTAGTGTATCTTGAATTCAAGATATGCCAATTTTATCAACCAAAAATAACTGTCTATTTTATTACAATTAAATTCTTAAGCATCGTACCCTTTTCGAAAATGCAGCAAAAGGATTAATATCTTCTTCGTATATTTTTTTATACTTGGATTCAACGTCTGATGCAAAACCGCCTTCAAGATCCTCTGCATGCTGAAATGATCACAATTGAAAATAATTAGATAAAGCAAAGAAAAATCCAGGGAAAAAGGCACTACTCTGATATGATAAATTACCTTCTTTGATCCTCTAGAAACTACTTTGTCAAGATTATAGTCCTGGACATAACGAATCTTTCCATAAAGTTTGACATTATCTGCTTTCGTCCTTTCCAATTCCACAGTTAGATGCCCTATCTTCTCTTTCAATTGCCTTATTTCCTAGAACATTACAAGACCAAACTTGATCTAATACTAAGAACAAACGTTAAAGATTACACAAATATTAATATTCTAGACATAATACCTCTTCTGTCTCTCGCAAGCGTGTCCTAAACCTATCCCGCTGATTGCAAATTACCTTAAGCATTGAACTTTGATCTTGATCTGTAGACGGATTTTTTCTATCTGCATTCTGGAAAGAAGATGACAATTGGATAATGCATAATTAAGCGATAGATGACACAACTAAAATATTTAATGCCGCACATTATAGTTGACTATGGATGAAAAATTTAATTGTTCATGGAACTTTCATTCAATGTAAATTTGCAATAGCATCATTAAGATCATCGATTGATCATTGTATAATTAGTTGAGGAAATCAGAGCCATATTCATCTCTATTCTTTCACGACAAAAGAAACCAACGCATGAACGTGCTTGCATTTACATAAGGACAAGAGAACAATAAAATAAACCTCAGGCAGGTCCACCCCCCTGACTTCAGAAAGATTCCAGTCATCAAAGAGAGTGCCTTTTTGATCTTTGGAGCTATAACCCTGCATCAACCAAAAAAAAAACACTGAAATTTATTTTTCTCCGTTACTTTTATCAAACAGGAAGGAAATTAGTTCCATGTATATGGTGCCTGCACAGTTTATGACAGTAGAAAATAATACACAAGTGCATATGTAAATATGCATGCTTTAATTACTAAAAGTAAGTTGACAGATCTATGATTCTAAATGCCACTTACCAAATATGCCACAGAACATTTTTTAGCACATGAGATGACAATATAGTAACCCAAGAACTTTCATATTGCAGATTTATACCTTTAGTATATCATCTTCCAACTTCTGTATTAACTTCTGTTGTTCAGCAACCTTCTCTGAGAGTTCAGAAATCTTGGTTTCAGCTGTTTCCAGCAAAGATGCTTTTTCAGAAAGTTTAACCTGCAAGAGTGAAATAGTAACATAAATCCAACAGAAGCACAAGAATCAATATAGATAAAGTTCACTTTCATACTTTCCAGTCAAAAAATTATTTTATAAATTTATCGTTAGTGTCATTGCTTGCAGTGAACTAGATGACAATTATCATGTTTCTTACGAGGGAGAAGAAAAAAGGAAATATAAAAGAACATGAGGAAAACAACGTTTTGAAATAAACAATACCTTCAATTGTGTAAGTTCATGTTCCATTTTTCTGTTTTTATCAAGAAGAAGAGACTCCATTTTGCTCATCTCTTCAGCACTAGTAGCTGCTTCCCAATCTTCAGCCTCAATCGAATTATAACCCACAGCCTATACACATAATTCCTTTAGCCAAAAAAAGGTGCACTAGAAAACATTGAAGTACCAAGAGAACAAAAAAATGAATATAAAAAGTTGATGCAATCTGTGAAAGGACTTAATGATTGTCATATATATCAGTATCCACCAGGAGATTCAAATGAGAAATACTTTAATAGTAATTCTTTTGAGTTGAGGTAAAACATTTTTTACTACAATATATTGAATATCTTGGAATATTCCACGAGAGACACTCTAGAGCAAGAGACGTAGAAGAAGACATCGGTTAGTATATATGAGTTTCTGTGACAATAAATACCAGTATTGAGAACTCAATAGTATACAATTGAAAGTTAAATAAATTTTACTGAACTGAGGACTATCTTCCATGATTATTTACAAAAAAAGTTGAATTTAAACGAGACATTTAATTTAGGGTAATTATCGATTTGAACCCTGTACTATACATGTTTTTTCAATTCGGCCCCTGTACTAAAAAAACCGGCAAACCGAACCCTGTACTTTGATTCTGTTATCAGTTTTGACCTTCTATCAATAATTTCATTAAATCCTCATTGAAAAAACTAACAAACAATCTTAGATTCAGTTGAAATTTTTATCACATGTTTACTACTTAATGAGAAGATAATCTGAAAATTTTCGTGATTTTTTAACACATGTACGATTTATTGAAATTTTATTTTAGTATTTTATAAAAATATTATAATAAATCATACAAATTTTAAAAAATCACGAAACTTTTTTTATTATCTACTTATGATAGGTTGAACATGTGAAAAAGTTTTCAAATAAATAAAATATTGTTTGGTATTTTTTTAAAAATTAATTTATAAAATAAAGAAGAAACTAAAATTAATTTAAATAAATACTAAACGATATTGGATTTATTTGAAACTTTTTCTAAATGTTCACCATATTATGGGGAGATAATAGAAAATTTTTTGTAATTTTTTAAAACTTGTATGATTTATTATAATATGTTTAAATAATACTAAAATAAAATTATAATAAATCGTAGATGTTTTAAAAAATCACGAAAATTTCCAGATTATCTTCTCATTAAGTAATGAACATGTGGTAAAAATTACAATTAAATCGAAGATTGTTTGGTAGTTTTTTTAATGAGGGTTTTATGAAATTATTGATAGAAGGTCAAAACTGATAACAGAATCAAAGTACAGGGTTCGGTTTGCCGGTTTTTTTAGTACAGGGGCCGAATTGAAAAAATGTGTATAGTACAGGGTTCAAATTGATAATTTCCCTTTAATTTAATTAGTAAAGGGAACCAGATTAGTGAAACAATAATATTTAATATTGTGTAACTTATTTGAAAAAAAAAATTATCATCAAACATTTAAGAGAACTCAACAGACTACATAACTAAAATCATTTGTGAAAGTTTCTGACTCGTCATTGGCAATTTCAAAAGACGACTATAAACATAAAGACAACAATGATACTATTACCTGCAGAATTTTAACTTTTTTTCTCAAGTCATCAACCAATTTTGATGTTGGCCTACCTTGAAGCTCTTTCTTCATTTCATCAAGAGCAGTTTCCTGGTTTACCAAAAAAACAGGTTAGATTTACATTTTATTCTTTTATCTCCATTTTTATGAAAATTATAATGGGTTTGCTCATTACATATTGCTGAGAAATAATCTTTTTGACTTGAGCATATATCTCTCTATAGTTAAAAATGGCAAAGTTATGACGAGAAAAAAAAAAGTTTTGTAAAGTGAGTGCACAAGTTGTTGTCACTTTTTTTCAGTATAATTATATGTTCTAAAAGGTGTTAACATTTATATATCTAGGAAAATGAATTGTTCCAAATGACCTGAGGACAGAGGAATGAGGAAAAAGCCAGATAATTTTTTGGACAAACATAGCTTTGCCCCACATAAAGGAAATACTACAAATTTTTTCCATGTAAATCCAAAGCAGACATCTGCAATTCACTAAAAAGTACTACATATTTTCATTGATGTTGTTTGATTCTGAATAGTTGTAGTGTGAACTCAATAGGTGTACCTGGAGTCTCTTTGTTTTGGATTTTGATTTGAATTTCCGGCCTAATGGCATCTATTCTACTTTTAGAATGTACACAGCCAAGTCGGCTAGATCATCATTCTACACTTTTTAGGATGGGACTATATGAAGTTTTTGATTGGGATGATCTTATTCTTCAAAATTGTGTTTAGGAAGTATCATTTCCTCTTTTTTCTCATGATTCTAATTGAAAGCATCAGCAGCTAGTTGATGTTTTGGTTCTCTTCTTCTTGTGAGAAATTTTATTCTCCAATTCTGTATTTTCTCCCTTCGTTTTTACAAAGTTTGTTCCTTAATCCCAAAAAAAAAAGGTGTACCTTTTCATTTATAATTCCATTCAATATCTTTATTTCATTTATGTGTTGCTCCCTTTCACTTGACAAGGTTGTCTCAATGCTGTGAAGTTCCATGTTTAATTCAGAGATAATCTTCTCTTTGGCACTCAGAGAGTTCTCGAGGAAACTGCTGGAGTCTAAATTATCACTGAAATAAAAGTAATCAACAGCAAGAAGAAAAAGTCATTGACAAGTTACAAAGATAAGCCCAGAAGAAAAAAGAACTGGCGAACATTAATGCCATAATAGACATTACTTCCAAGATATTTAAGATTCTGATAACATCAAATTGCATGTGCAGACAAAGTTCACATCAAACTCTTAGAAAGAAGATTCCAGATATTTAAAAAGCAAGAATTCTACTTAAAGTCATGATTGAAGCTTTCTTATGCCTTTAGTTATTATCAATATAGACCCGTCAACTGATGCAAGGACTATCCTACACCTGGATTTTCCTCATCCAAAGGAGGTCAGAGGTTTTTACTTTTAATAAAGTGCAAATTAATGATTTCTTAAAAATGTACAAGACGTTAAAAACAATTAAACCATAAATTTAATTAATAAAAATGTGAAGTTATTCCAATCTAGAATCTTAGGCTAGGTAAAAAGACTTCTTAATTAATTTTCACTTCAATTGCTCTGACTCTCACTGTTCCTAAAGAAAGAAAAACGAAAGGTCATAAAGGGAGATGAGAAGGAAAAGACACCACATTCATCTCTTTTGCAATCATATTAGCACTACACCTTTGAGGAAGATTTAAACTAATTGCGAGTATATCTGACAATTAAAATGAAATGACATAAGACTAAAACAAGTATAGATATTTATGCATCATTCAAGTACTTAACATTTGCAGAATTATAAAGTTGTGAAATTAACAAAGTCCAGCAGAGTTTTGATGGTTTTTTTTAATAACTGTCATGAAGAAATCAAAAGGTTCCTGCAATCATACACACTAATATATGCAGTATGCCAATGTGCCCAAAGTTCCGAAATATCAAACCTTTTCTTATTTCCACCATCTTCATTAGCAGATTGTAACTGAGAACGCAGAAGTCCCTGCAGTGTTGATGAGGAGAAATGAGAGTGCAAATAACAAGAATCTCATGGTAAACCAAACATAAATTAGTAAATATGACAGCATATAGTAGACCATAAATCCTCACACCCACTGTACACTGCATTTAACTACAATTAACTATAAGCATAAGCCCATGTGATAGTGATAAATATATAAGGTTGCACAATAAATATTTTGAAAAAATATAATTCATCTATCAAGCAAAAAATATGCGCCTCTGAATTACAGGCTGAAATTACACAACTCTTGAGCGAAGCTCAACTCTAACTAAGATTGCAAGCAAATTGATCAAGGGATTGCTCATGCAATTAAAAATTCAATACAAGAAATTAGGCAAAACATTGAAGACAGATAAAGAAAGCAATTGATCCATCATATACATGTGTTAAAAAAAATGAAAGGAGGTCAGGACAACCTTCTCCCTTTCAAGGCTTAGAAGCCTTGTTTGAGCCCGCTCAACTTCATCCATCAGAAGATTGACTTCTGATTGTTTAGCTGCCCTCTCTTCGTCTGGAATATTAAACAAATTTCAAACAAGAAAGATTATAGAAAGCTGAGATCAATGCCACATAAATTTAAAATTAAAGGAGCTCAATATTCGATATTTGGAAGAGAGTGCGTATAGAGCTATTACCTGACTGAGCCCGAAGTTCAAATAATTGACTTTGAGCAAGTTCATGTATCTTTTGCATGTTTGAGACGCTTTCTTTAGCTTGTCTTAATTGATCCTGTAGCAATTGCTCCCTGCAGAAAATCAACAAATCATAGCTCAGATACAAAAGAAGGCAAATTGTTTGCATTATGATGCAAAAATTTCTTGGCGAATAAGGTGTGTAACTATTCCCTTATGGCTCAAGAAATATATGGATACCACAAATAATAGTTTAGTAAGCAGCATCTTCAAGCAGAGCATACCTTTCTTTCAAAACATCAAATGTTTTCTGATTCTCTTCTGCCAAACTGCGTTGCCTGATCTCCACTATCTCTTTGATTTTTTCTTCCATCTTGAAAAAATAAAAAAGAGTTCAGCGAAGACAAATATGAGGCCATTTCTTATCACAAAGAAATAGAGAACAAGCTGTAAAGATGAAAGTCTGCTATTAGTATGGTCACATGTTAAATGCAGAAATTACTAGAATTACAACGCACAAAGATTGTACAGGCAGTCAAAACGTCCATACAGTGACACCTCAACTTTTAGTGACATCATCCAGATTTTCACAATCTAATTCTGAGAGATGGCTTTAATGGGGCTTAAGATGGCATCAGAGGCGAGCACAGTTTAAAACTACAACCGCAATGTCAATGTTAGAGAAAAGAAAAACAAACACACTCAGAAACATGACTAACAGCAGTATGGTGAAATGATAGTCTAGAATACAAAATAAAGATGCTCAGATATTCATCCTAATTAGAGAGAAATGCCAAGAATAGCTTCTTAAGTGAAACCTTTAGTCCATAAATAAACTGTTGAGGATAAGGAGATTTTCACTAGAAATGCAATTTTACACTTTCAAAAAAGAGGTTTTAGATTTGTTGTTATTTCCTCCACACATCACTGTTTTCAGAAACCAAATGATACAAAAGTCAACATTTCAAATTAATATTATAATGCAGTCCCTATTTTAAAATCACGACCTTCTAAAAGATAACGAACTATGATTAATAAATACTTCTTGCAAAACATCATAAATAAGTAGTAATTTGTATCCAGTATCAACTGTAAGTAACCTAATAGTACTAAATAAGCTAAGACATACCAAGTACTGTATTTCTAGCAACGTGCCAAGAAGAAACATAAAGACCATCTCGTAGGAATAATTACTTTCATTATGTATAGTATAAAAGGCATCACCAACCTGTTGCTCCAATTGTCGATTGCGTTCTTCAAGTCTCCTTATTGTTGCCTGTTGATTTTTTAGATGAGAAGATTCTGTTCTAAATTCCTCAAGCTCAACTTTCATTTTCCGATTTTCAGACTCCATGTCAGATAATTTAGCCTCTTGCTCCTGGACAAAGAAAATTGTGCAGTAGACTATGAGAAATACAATTATGAAATAAGTTTCTGTAACCTCCAACACATTTGACATGAGACTAATAGAGGCAAAATAATTCAAAATTTGCATATGATAGTTCAAACGTTAGAGCACTTCTTCTACGTCTGCTCATATACAAATCCACATGGTAAAACTTACAGAAATTGAAGCAATAGCGGGATAAGGATCTGGAGCCTCATAAAGTTTTTGATAGATGTTAAGGAAAGCATTTTCTCCAAACTTCGCTCGCTTGGTAATGTTATCAACTTCTTCTTGGTAACATTTAAGAAGAGAATTGAATAAATTTAACTTCTCCTCTGGCGAAGCTTTCCTGAAATCTATAAGCAATATACATTAGTAAATGAATGCAGGAAACAGAATGTCATACTTAGAAACCCATAAGAGAGAGAGAGAACGTGCATAAATCAAACCAAACCAAAGGTTCTCAAATATTAAAAGAAACTTAAGTTTTCTCGAATTCATTTCTCATTTTCTCACTGTCCACTTTAACAGCAGAAGCAAAAGGACCGGAGTTACAGCTTCTGTTATCCTTTTCTGTACCATTCTTCTCATGACTTACCAAAGACAATAGACATACCTCTTGTACTTTCTGCAAGCTTTCGTCTATTTTTCAAGCTATTTTCTTGGTTTTCAGCTATCCGAAGACCTTGCTCATCCAACACTCCTTTCTCTTTCTCTAAATCAAAATCTGTGCCAAACATGTAGAAAAATAATAAATCATTATATTTGTAAGCCTGCCGTGCCCCGTAAGGTAAAAGGCCTTCGAGCAAAGAAAGTTAAGATATTAAAATGCTAAAAAAATTTATCATACTCTTCAGAAAATTATTGAACTCAAAACAATCATACTGATCATATTATTCTAAATGCAATAAACATGGATACTGGAAACTATGCTCTTAGGAAGGAGAAAAAAAGTAAATTAAATCTAAAGAAATTCTTAAGAGAGTAAAAAAACACATCATTAATTGCTATGGGAAGCATAAAATAAGTTAGCATCAGCCTCAAAACATCCTCCATCGAAGTGAGGCTTCAACACTTTTTGTCATACATTGTAGCCTTTCTCCAATTAAACCAAAAGGTGTAAATGATTTACAAAAAAGCATTAGACACAGAATTTGGAAGACAAAACTTCATATCGTGAATGATCGTGAAAATATTAATCTTCCTTTTGCATAAAACAGGTACAAACGTCCACGTGACTAAACTATAATCCAATGAAGCTCGCCTTTTCCAGCTACCTCAACTGAAATAAAGCTTACCATTTCCATTGACTGATTCTAGTCTAATTTTTAGTCAAATATGAATAATACAGAGACATCATGGTTCCGAAATTATTACAACAAAAGCAGCTATTTTCTTTCAACACAGAACAAATTCATATCAAACGTAAATCAAATTCAGCTAAAGAAAATAAGAAGACGATGCTGATTTCAAAAAGAAATCGTACGATAAAAAAACAATAAAAACAAATCGCAATTGTAGATTTGAAATCTCGAATACCTTTCCAGAAGTTGGAGACAACCGATGCCGGAGAAGAGGATGAGGACAAAGAATTGGCTGCTTTGTCCTTCTCGGATCCAGCTTGCGGAGTTTCCATCGCCGGAATGCCGGCAGTTAAAAGATCACCGGTATCGATCAGAGACGGAGAGCAGATCGAACTCTCTTTTCCAATTTCACCGTTTCCACGTTGTGCCTCCCAAAATTTAGTTAAATCGTCATTTACTTTCAATAAGGGTCGGGAAAATAAGACTAGTTGAAGCATAAAGCGGGCCTTACAGTCCGGCCCAATAAATTGGACTACGTCGGCCAGGGATACTAAATCAGGAAAATAGAATTAAGATAAAACAAAATTTGATATAAATAGGAAGAATAATACAACGACCTCTTTTTCCAGTAAGATATTATCCGCTATGGAAATTGGGTCATAGCCCAATATCCTCTCCTCACGGCTTTGTTTGGCGAGAACTTCTCAGCCGATCACCCAACATAGTACTACTCTCGCCGGAGCATTTTTAACTTCACAATACCATGTTAGGTGATCGGCTGGGAAGTCCTCACCAAACAAAGTCGTGAGGGAAGGATATTGTGTTACGACTTAATCTTCAAAGCGGACAATATCTTACTGGAAATATGTGCGATTAATGTAATATATTATAAATAGTTGATCTATTACATTAATTATACTATTATTTTTTAGTATGTCAGTAAATATATTTAAATAGTATAATAAATAAAAATAAAAATAACATTATTCAATATCGAAAGTTATGAGGAATTTGTCTAACACATGTAGTGTGAGAATTTGATCATTTAGAATATACTGTCTAGATTTAATGTTTTTGAAGTCTCTGAAAATTGGCAAGTTCATTGATCTAATTGTTTCCCTTGAAGTGTATCTCCCTTGGTGAGCTTTAATTTTGCTTTCTAGAATTTTAGACACTTGACTTGTATATTTTACTATGTGAAGACCATGTATATCAGATTTTGCGACTCAATCTTATATGAATTGATAGAGAAAAAGAAAACTCTAAAAGAGATTTGTGTTGGGAAAAATAATAAATAAATCCGAAGGGAACTCCACTTAAATAAGTGATACGAGAAACGATAGCAGATGTGATCCAAAAAATATCAGGAATATTTTTCCACTGCCGTAAAATTATAATGACCAAGAAGTAAGAGAAATAATGTCAAAATGAACACCGAGAATTTTACGTGGAAACCCAAATCGGAAAAAAATCACGGGGACCGAATCCAGAAAGATCTCACTATAAAAAATAGGATTTACAAAATTTTTTTAGGATATTAATTCTCACTGTGCACAAAAGCACAACACCTATTTTTCTTTCACACATTTCTTTTCTCTCCCTCCAAAAATTTCTCTCCCTCTTCAGAAGAACCTCTTCTTTCTTTTTTCTCGTTCTTCTTCGGATGGATTTTCTAGCTGAAGAACTTCCCTATTTATAGGGAAGTTTGTCACAAAGGACAAACTTAAAAAAAAACACACCTCCCTTAAAGTAAGGTATGCGCCGAAAGAAGAAGAAGAAAACTTCTTCTTCTTCATTTATTGATGGTCCCCTCATCATAATGAGGGAACCCACAATTTGAAATGCAATTTTTTTATCATGACCAAAAAAGATACGAATTCCATAAAATAGACGACAAATGCAGTCTTCTTAGCCTTACCGAAAAAGAATTCAGAATATTGAATTATATTTGTGAATAAATTCTATCAATCACTCAATAATATTATGCTGTTGGTTTTCGAGGTTCTTACGCATGGCGGAATTCACTATTATTCATAATAATAGTGACATGTGTTACCCTGTGACTTTAAAACTATTTTAAAATCATCAAAAAACCATAAATTGAATCGTTAGTTTAAAAGAAATTATTTTTGAGAAATATGTAATTTTTCAAAATGTAAACAATTTACACTGAGAAAAATTATTAGATTTAAATTGTGAAATAATAAAAGAAGATACTTTTTGGAGCAATGCTTTTACTCAGGTACTCACATCTGATCTTAACTGCTTTAACTTAAGATTAGGTGTTTTTCCCGAAGACTTTGAAACCGTCGAGTCTTCTCTGAAGATCTTTACAATAAAATTTCCTGACGTGTGGGCGTCCCTCTTACAAGAATAACACACTTTTATATTTTTGGAGAGACGAATTCTCAACACATGAGACGTCTCTCTTCGATCTTAGAAAACGTTTTTCTAAAACTGAATGCGGAAAGGTCACACCTTTTTCTCTAGGGATTTGCTCTCTTTTCTTATTTTTTCCTTTTTTCTCAGTCGTTCACTATCAAATCACATTTGACAATTTTATAAATCTGTTTTAAAATTAATTTTTAGACTTATTTTAATAAAAACTAATTTTTAAAAAATAAATCTTATATAATTTGAAAGAGAAAATAAAAGAGAGTAAATGAGAGTAATTGAAAGATTGCGTTGTTTATTTTTCCGTATTTTTTACATACTCTGTTGAGTCCTTTTTATAATGAGGATGACAATAGAAGATGATAAACAAAAATGTAAAACAGAGAAGGTGAGAGAGATTACAGAGAGAGAAATTACGTGATTTTGCTAACTGAAAGATTCTGCGAATCCGGTTCTGTTTGACATGGTTTAACATCCCCCCACAAACGAATGGGTCTGGGAAGAACAGTGAATTTGGTATGTAATTCTTGAAAACGTGCAGCAACTAGTGGCTTTGTTAAACAGTCGGCCAGTTGATCTTTAGATGGAGCATAGGCTATGCTCAAAGATCCGTTCTTAACCTTTTCACGGATGAAATGTTGATCATGCTCAACATGTTTAGATCGAGCATGAAGAACCGGGTTGGATGCCAGACTGAGTGTGCTAATATTATTATAGTAGATGATAGGAGATGACTTTGGAGAAAGGCGCAGCTCGTGAAGCAAGGATTGGATCCAAAGTAATTCAGCAGCGCCATTTGCTAGAGCACGATATTCTGACTCAGTACTAGATCTAGAAACGGCTCGTTGTTTGGAGGAAGACCATGAAATTAAATTATGTCCAAGGAATACACAATATCCACTTGTACTACAGCGATCATCAGGACATGATGCCTAGTCAGCATCAGTATAACAAAATAGAGCATGATCAGAGTTAACCTGAAGATGGAGACCCAAATGTGCAGTCCCTTTTAAATATTTGTGAACCCGTTTAACGGCTTGCATATGAACGCCCGTCGGAGCATGCATGAATTGGCAGAGTTTATTTACAGCATATGAAATATCCGGCCTTGTGATAGTGCAATACTGAAGAGCTCCAAGGATGCTCCGGTACTCAGTAAAATTAGTAAGCAGTTGACCAGCATGGATAGAGAGTGATGGAAGGGCAAGTGGAGTCTGATGAGGCTTCGAATCTAGCATTCCTGTTTTGACAAATAAATCTCGAATATACTTTGTTTGACTCATATGTAAACCTGTAGGATGATTATGCACCTTAACACCTAAAAAAAAAATGTAAAGGGCCCAAATCCTTGATAGCAAACAATTGAGAGAGGTGGATGATTAACTCTGAAATTAAAGTGGGAGACGATCCAGTCACAATAATATCATCCACGTATATAAGAACCACTAGAATATCAAACGCATTATGAAAAACAAACATTGAAGTATCGGCCTTTGATCCGTGAACCCCCAATTAAGGAGAGCCATACTAAGATTGAGAAACCATGCCCTTGGTGACTGTTTTAAACCATATAGAGACTTGTGAAGTTGGCAAACATAATCTAGGTGACAAGGATCAGCGAAGCCTTGAGGTTGTTGCATGTAAACATTCCCAAGGAGATCACCATGAAGGAATGCATTCTAAACATCTAACTGTTTGATGACCCACTTCCGAGTTGTGGCAATACTAAGAATTAATCGGATGGTTACTGGTTTTAATAATGGGACTGAATGTTTCGTGGAAGTCAATGCCTTGTGTCTGTTGAAACCCATTTGCAACTAAGCTAGCTTTGAATCTATCAATTGAGCCATCGCAACGAAGCTTTATTCTGTATACCCACTTAGAACCAATAATACGAGAGTTAGTGCGTTTGGGTACTAGCGACCATGTACCTTGCGATTGGTGTCATGACCCAAAACTCAACGGGCCACGACTTACATAATCATGTTTGTATTCTTATTCTTGACTCGTATTATTATTTTTTTTTTGAAACATAAAGAGAAAACTATTCGAAGAAAACTCTACTAAACGATTGAGAACCATGTTTAATACTCGTTTGAAATCCCTTGAAAATAAATTAAAACATTGATGGATTTGAAGAAGGAATAAGAGAAGGGATGCTCTCGATTTTAGAGGAAAAGAAGAGGGGCAGAGACGGAAAATAAAAAGGGGTGATCGATCGGCCAAAACAACCATTCGTTCGCTCTATGAAAATTTCGCACAGCCGATCGATTGGCAAAAGCAGCCGATTGTTCGGCTGGCCCTCTGTCTTTAAGATTTTGAGACACAAGTTGCCGATCGATCGCTCCTCTTTGCCGATCGATCGGCAACCTCTCGGCTTTCAACTTTTCGCCAAACAATATTAGTCGATCGATCACCCCTCTGGCCGAATCGATCGGGTACCCCTCTGGAAACATACTCCTGCAATTTTCTTCCCAACACTTATACATACAACAAAATAAATCATAACTTCCCCTAATTTCTTCAACCCAAACTCAATTTAAACTATTAAAACGAGAAGCTTTAAATTCCTAAACCATCAATCGTTGAAAATCATAGAAGAACAAAACATTTAGACCGTAGCGAAAGACAAAACGGGTAAAAATCCCTTAGTCATAAATTCATCTTAAAATCATAAAAAAGAAAAACGTCAACCATCCTAGTATTTGCCATTACATGAAAATCCCTTTCTACCTATTTTCCATAACGTAAACTTTTACCAAAACTTGCTAGGAGCACCACCCTCGGGTCAAATCACCGCCCAGCCACAAAACCCCGCCATGAGCACCTTCCAGCAACTCGACTTAGACTTCATGGTTAGGTTTGAGGTCCTCACCTTCAAATTCGTCACCTACATCAAAATGTTTAAACTATAAGCCTAATACTTAGTAAGGAATGTAAACATATACGTGAATGATCATGTATGCATATATCGTAAAAATTATGTTCGTAATCTTATTTCATATTCCACTTGTCTTGGGTTAAGGGGCACGAGGAAGTGGCAAGGGAATCGTGATCGTGGTCCTTTCGGACAATAACCGTAACGACCAGTCCGGCTCACACAGTAGTAGAATTCACGAACTGACTGTGCAGTGTCAAACTGGCCCCCACTAGCGGGAGGATCCGCCAGTCTTCCTGCCAGTCCAGCCTCCACCAGCAGGAGGATCCGCGAACCGTACACATAATCTCAGAAACAAAAAATCATGGCCAATTAACCCCGTCCCTCGCCTAATCATTTACATACATTTCATAGTTTTATCATATTAACTCAAATCATATGCATAAAACGTTTTCGTGTGCTTTTAGAGAAAACCATGATGCGTGAACGTGAATGCACATAGGAACGTAAGAACACTATACAATAAGAAACAAGCCATATGCATTAGACAGTCATAAATACCAAACTCCTAGTACCCTCGTGATGTAGGGTCCTAACGGCCGACATCCTAATACACTCATTTACCTGGGCTCCTTTAGTAACGTCGTGCCTTCACTTTATGCCCTCTTCACCTAGATCATTTCATATTTTGATGTTAAGAATCAATCCTAAATAATCTAAATTCGAAACTAGCAAAATCCTAGCTAAGGAAGTTTCCTAGAAATCCAACTTATCTCATTCGGGCATTTTATCAAACACCTAGTGTGCATAGCTTAACTCTACTCACAACAATGGTATTTAATCCCTCCAACTACCAAAATTAAACCAACACTCATTATTTCTCAATCTACTATCGATAATATCCTTAGATCCTCCATTATTACTCATTAATACACAAAACCTAACGATTCCCAACGTTACTCTATAACTTTGCGATTCTAACACTACAACTCTATTTAGTATCAATCCCTAAATCAAAATCTCAACAAATAAATCACCTAATACTCATCTAGGGTTTGAATCTTTAAGAAAACCGAGGAAGGAATCGGCTAGGAGAGAGAGCGGTGGCTGGCAGGAGGAAGAAACGTCGAAGGAAGGAGGAGAGGAAGAATAGTCGGCTGAGAGGAGGAGAAATCGTGGGGGAGGGAAGAATTTTTAGGTTTTTAATAAATTTCCTTGTAAAAATTACCACAGTGCCCTTCATATTAATCATTTACTTAATTCCATTAATTAACCTATGATTTGATTTTCTCCAAAATAATCTCAATCCACTAAAATTCCAATAAATCCTTGTGGTTCCAATAAAACTTCTTATTCGTAAAATGGGTCTAAATTAATATTTTACGGAATAAAACACTGTATGGTGAAAAACCGGAGATCTAGCAACAAAATCCATAACCCAAAAATTCAGGTGTTACATCTTACCCTCCTTATTTAAAATTTTGTCCTCAAAATTTGCGTACCTGAACAACTCAGGGTATCTGACCATCATGTCCTGTTGTTGTTCCCAAGTGGCTACCTCGATGTCATGATTCTTTCATAATACTTTTACTAGTGGGATATCTTTGTTGCATAGTACCTTAACTGTAGACTCCAAAATCCGCACCGGCTTCTCCTCATATGTCAAGGTCGGTTGGATCTCGATGTTCACTAGCTCAACCACATGTATTGGATCACGTATGCACTTCCTCAACAACGATATGTGGAAAACATTGTGGACCCCATCCATAGATGAAGGTAGCTGCAACCTGTAAGCCGTACCTCCAATCTTTGCCAAAATAGGAAAAGGTCCGACAAACCGTGGGCTAAGCTTCCATTTCTTTCCAAACTGCATAATTCCTTTGAACGGTGAGATCTTCAGAAAAACTTCCTCTCCGATAGCAAACTCCAAATCCCTTCTTCTTCTGTCCGCGTAGCTCTTCTGCTGACTTTGAGCGGTTTTCATCCTTTGTCTAATAATAGCAACCTTCTCAGACATTTGTTGTAGCAACTTAGGACCTACAAGTTTGGCTTCACCGACCTCGTCCCAGTACAAGGGTGATCTACACCTTCTGCCATAAAGTACCTCATACGGAGCCATACCAATGGTCAATTGGTAATTATTGTTATAGGAAAACTCAACTAATGACAGGTATCGACTCCAAAATGTCTGAAATTCGAGCACGCACGCCCTCAACATGTCCTCGAGTATCTGAATAGTCCGCTCCGATTGCCCATCGGTCTGAGGGTGGAATGTCGTGCTAAAAGTTAACTTTGTACCCATCGAGCCTTGTAGACTTTTCCAAAAAATCTTGAGATAAACCTGGGATCACGATCAGAGACAATCGATACAGGAATCCCGTGTAGCCTAATGATCTCCTGGACATACAAGTTTGCAAATTGGTCCATCGAATAGGTCATCTTTACTAGTAGGAAGTGAGCTGATTTCGTCAATCTGTCAAACAATGACCCAAATACTATTATGGCCTTTAGTCGTCTTTGGTAATCCCACCACAAAGTCCATGGCGACGTTTTCCCATTTTCATTTAGGAATCGGTAAAGGTTGAAGAGTACCTCCCGGTCGTCGATGTTCTGCCTTAACTTATTGGCATACCATACATGACCCTACATACTTGGCAACATTCCTCTTCAGATTTGGCCACCAATAAAGCATCTTCAAGTATCGGTACATCTTGGCATTGCTTGGATACACTAAAAAGGAAGACGAGTGTGCTTCTGTCAAAACCAACTTTTCGTAACTCCTCATCTTTTGGAACATACCATCGGTCTCTAAATTTCAGAATACTATCCACCGATAGGCTGAATTCAGAAGAATCATCCGCCATTTTTCTCATGATGTTATCTTTTCCTTTGAATCCTTCTGTTGGGCCTCCTTAATTCTATCCAAAATGGTTGGTCGGATGGTCAAATCCGAAAGTAAGGCTGACAACTCAAGAATTATCTCCAATTTAAACTTTTGAACTTCCACCTTCAAAGGTACAGACATAGCTGACATCGTGGCCTGCATTGTCGTCGACATCCTGCTTAATGCGTCAGCAACCGCATTGGCTTTACCAGGGTGATACTTAATTTCAAAATCATAATCTTTAACGAACTCAAGCCAACGCCTTTGCCTCATGTTTAATTCATTTTGAGTAAAGAGATATTTCAGACTTTTGGGGTTTGAAAACGCTTCGCACTGTTGTCCGTATAGATAGTGCCTCCAAATCTTCAGTGCAAAAACCATAGCGGCTAACTTCAAATCGTGAGTGGGATAATTCTGCTCGTAACTTTTTAGCTGTCTGGAAACATACGCTACAACCTTACCTTCTTGCATCAACACACACCCCAGTCCAATCTTAGATGCGTCACAATAAACACTAAATTTTCCTTCTTCTACTAGGAGTGTCAACAAAGGTGCTGTCGTTAACTTCAGTTTCAGCGTCTGGTAGCTCTTCTCACAAGCTCCTGACCACGAGTACTTGATGTCTTTCTTTGTTAAACCAGTTAAAGGCTTGGCTATCATCGAAAATCTCTTGATAAACTTTCTGTAATAGCCTGCCAAACCAAGGAAACTTCGAACTTCACTGGCATTTCTCGGTTGTGGCCAATCCTTCACCGCTTGTATTTTAACTGGATCAACAGAAATGCCTTTTTCAGAGATGACGTGACCCAAAAAGTTGACTCTGTCAAGCCAAAACTCGCACTTAGAAAATTTGGCATATAACTGTTGCTGCTTTAGGGTTGCCAAAACAATCTTCAGGTGTTCTGCATGTTCGTTCTTAGTTCGAGAATAAATCAGAATGTCATCTATAAATACAATCATAAACTTGTCCAAATACTCCCGAAACACATGGTTCATCAAGTCCATGAAAACTGTGGGTGTGTTCGTTAGTCCAAAGGACATCACAAGAAATTCATAATGCCCGTACCAGGTTCTGAACGCTGTCTTTGGCACATCCTCTGCTTTGACCTTTAGTTAGCAGTAGCCTGAGCGTAGGTCAATCTTCGAAAATACTTTGGCTCCTTGAAGTTGGTCAAACAGATTGTCAATTCTTCTTTTTAACAAATAGAACAGGCGCACCCTAGGGAGAACAATTAGGGGGTACGAAACTCTTGTCCACTAACTCATGTAATTGAGTTTTTAGTTCCTTCAGTTCAACGGGTGCCATACGGTAGGGATTCTTAGACACTAGTGAGGCTTCAGGTTAAGTATCGATTACAAACTCAATTTCTCTATCAGGCGGTAACCCTGGCAGATCGTCCAAGAATACTTCAGGAAACTCTCGAATCATAGGAATATCTTGGAGCTTTAGCTCGTCCTTCCCTCATACATCTATTATACTGGCTAGAAAACCCATACATCCATTTCTCAACAACCGTTGGGCTACCATCGAAGATATAACTGGCATCTTGCTTGCTTTCAGAATAGCTTGGAAGGAATACCGATCTCCATTTGGGGGTCAAAATTTCACTAGTCCAGACCTATAACTAATTGTGGCGTAGTGTCTGAATAGCCAATCCATCCCCAAGATAACTCTGTACCCTTTCATGTCGATTATGATCAATTCCACATAAAAATTCTTGTCTCCTACTAACACAATATCACCATTTACTACCAGTTCTGAATGTAAGAACTCTTCCGACGGTAAAATGACGCTATATGGCTTATCAGCTGGCAAGAACCATAGACTATGCTTACATACAAACGTGGTTGCTACAAAAGAATGAGTAGCTCCCGTGTCAATAAGTGTATACGCGGGTTCACTGCAGATCAAAATCGTACATGTTATGACCGTGTACTGCACTTCATCTTCATCTTCCATCAGGGCAAAGACTCTAGGCGCCACCCTCGCCCGGTTTGCATCCGGCGCCATAGGACAATCTCTAATCAGATGGCCAACCTTGTGGCACCTGTAACATCGGCCTGTGTAAAGCTTGTATTTACCGTAATGGTTCCTTTGGCAGGTGGAACACAGTGGAGCTTGAGGAGCCTGAAAATCTCGAGGAGCCCCTTGAGGTCGCTTTGCTTTTCCTCGGTCGTCATTGGGGTTATAGGGCCTTTTACTGCCTCTTTGCTGTTGCTGCCAACCCCCTTTGTTCTGCTGTGGTTGTGGCTGCAGATCTCTGACAAACTTCCTTGGCGGCTCGCATTGTCTTTGCACCGCTATCTCTACCTCTTCCAATTCCAAGGCCTTAGCTGCCACCTCAGAATAAGGTATGTTATGGATCCCTGCGGTCTTCACTCCCCTGAAAAGGTTTGGCTTCAACCCTTGAACAAATTAGTGGATCTTGTCTTCTTCGTCATCCACCAGACGGGGTGCGAACCGGGACAATACCTCAAACTTACAAATGTAGTCCGCCACAGAACCAGTTTGGCGCAGCTGCATAAATTCCATCCTTTTGCTTGCCCGAACTGCCCGGCTAAAGTACTTATCAAAGAAAGTCGTCTTGAACCATGTCCAAGTCATAGTTTCCATATTTATAGTGCTCTGAATTGAGTCCCACCAATACCTCCCATCCAGTGCAAGGTGGAAAATAACACATGTGATCTTATCCTCCTCATCAACCTTGACATACTTGAACATGTCTTCAATTGTTCGAATCCATTCCTCAGTATGAATAGGATCCGAAACTTGTCCATTAAATGTCAGAGGTCGAAGTCGGCAAAATCGCTCGCCACTTTGGTCATGGATTGCACTTGAACTGGAATTCCCTTGTTCCTCTCTAGCCACGAGTCGCTCAATCTGACGAGATTGGCGATGAACCAACTCTGTTAGCTGAGCAATTGTGTTACTTTATTCATTGACTCCTTCACGTTGTCCCCTCACTATCTTGTTAATCCTAATCACATCATAAACACAACTTAACTTTAAATGCCATTACTAAAATCATAAATACTTACAGTTGTTGGAGAGTACTCATGCGGCGATTTGTGCTAGTAGGCGGTCTGCAGAACCGATTTTCAAACTCGGGTGCTCTGATACCACAAGTTGTCACAACCCAAAACCCAACAGGCCGCGACTTACATAATCGTGTTCGTATTCTTATTCTTGACTCGTATTATTTTTTTTTAAAACATAAAGAGAAAACTATTCGAAGAAAACTCTACTAAACGATTGAGAACCATGTTTAATACTCGTTTGAAATCCCTTGAAAATAAATTAAAACATTGATTTTGAGACACAAGTTGCCGATCGATCGCTCCTCTTTGCCGATTGATCGGCAACCTCTTGACTTTCAACATTTCGCCAAACAATATTAGTCGATCGATCGCCCTTCTGGCCGATCGATTGACTACCCCTTTGGAAACATACTCCTGCAATTTTCTTCCCAACACTTATACATACAACAAAATAAATCATAACTTCCCATAATTTCTTCAACGAAAACTCAATTTAAACCATTCAAACGAGAAGCTTTAAATCCCTAAACCATCTATAGTTGAAAATCATAGAAGAACAAAACATTTAGACCGTAACGGAAGACAAAACGAGTAAAAATCTCCTAGTCATAAATTCATCTTAAAATCATAAAAAGGAAAACCGTCAACCATCCTAGTATTTGCCATCACATGAAAATCCATTTCTGGCTATTTTCTATAACATAAACTTTTACCAAAACTTGCTAGGAGCACCACCCTCGGGTCAAATTGCCGCCTAGTCACAAAACCCGACCATGAGCACCTTCCAGCAACTCGACTTAGACTTCATGGTAGGTTCTTACCTTCAAATTCGTCGCCTACATCAAAAGGTTTAAACTATAAGCCTAATGCTTAGTAAGGAATGTAAACATATACGTGAATGATCATGTATGCATATATCGTAAAAATTATGTTGGTAATCTTATTTCAAATTCCATTTTTCTTGGGTTAAGGGGCACGAGGAAGTGGCAAGGGAATCGTGATCGTGGTTCTTTCAGACAATAACCGTAACGACTAGTCCGGCCCACACAGTAGTAGGATTCGTGAATTGACCGTGCAGTGTCAACCCAGCCCCCACCAGCGGGAGGATCCGCGAGTCTTCCTGCCAGTCCGGCCCCCACCAGTGGGAGGATCCGCGAACCGTACACAAAATCTCAGGAACAAAAAATCATGGCCAATTAACCTCGTCCCTCGCCTAACTATTTACATACATTTCATAGTCTTATCATATTAACTCAAATCATATGCGTAAAACGTTTTCGTGTACTTTTAGAGAAAACCATTATGCGTGAATGTGATTGCACATAGGAACGTAAGAACACTATACAATAAGAAACAAGCCATCCAACATTCATCATATCATAATCCCGACAAGCCATATTCATCAAACATTCATAAATACCAAACTCCTAGTACCCTCGTGATGTAGGGCTCTAACGGCCGACATCCTAACACACTCACTTACCTGGGCTCTTTTAGCAACGTCGTGCCTTCACTTTATACCTTCTTCACCTAGAACATTTCATATTTCGATGTTAAAAATCAATCCTAAATAATCTAAATTCGAAACTAGCAAAATCCTAGCTAAGGAAGTTTCCTAGAAATCCAACTTATCTGATTCGGGTATTTTATCAAACACCTAGTGTGCATAGCTTAACTCTACTCACAACAATGATATTTAATCCCTCCAACTACCAAAATTAAACTAACACTCATTATTTCTCAATCTACTATCGATAATATCCTTAGATCCTCCATTATTACTCATTAATACACAAAACCTAGCGATTCCCAACGTTACTCTATAACTTGGCGATTCTAACACTACAACCCTATTTAGTATCAATCCCTAAATCAAAATCTCAACAAATAAATCACCTAATACTCACCTAGG
The DNA here is from genome assembly GCA_022432975.1 of Begonia masoniana. NCBI lineage: Eukaryota > Viridiplantae > Streptophyta > Magnoliopsida > Cucurbitales > Begoniaceae > Begonia > Begonia masoniana. Next base: position 40,986,142 of record CM039513.1, on the reverse strand, counting down.
GTTTGAATCTTGAAAAAAACGGAGGAAGGAATCGGCTAAGAGAGAGAGCGGTGGTTGGCGGGAGGAAGAAACGTCGAAGGAAGGAGGAGAGGAAGAGTAGTCGGCTTGGAGGAGGAGAAATCGTGGGGGAGGGAAGAATTTTTAGGTTTTTAATAAATTTTCTTGTAAATATTACCATAGTGCCATTCCTGTTAACCCTTTACTTAATTCCATTAATTAACTTATGATTTGATTTTCTCCAAAATAATCTCAATCCACTAAAATTCCAATAAATCATTGTGGTTCCAATAAAACTTCCTATTCGCGAAACGGGCCAAAATTAATATTTTACGGAATAAAACACTAAATGGTGAAAAATCAGAGATCTAGCAACAAAATCCATAACCCAAAAAGCCGGGTGATACTGAAGGTTGGTTCTATGATAACACACATCAGCGCTATGTCCTGACTTGTGGCAAATTTGACATCTAGGGCGATATGAGGGTCTGTTTCAAGGAATTGAAGGGGAAGAAGGACGAAATGGTGGAGTAGGAAGTAGGGCCGAAGAAAGGAACGAAGGTCGAGGACCCCTTGGTCTATTTGATGGAAAGAAAGAGTGAGGGCCAGGAGGGGAGGGAAATTTTGATTTCGGTTTGTTACCTGATAAATTTGCTTGGTTGGCTTGAAGGGAGTTCAACGAGGTAGAGGCATTCTGTCTTTCTAATCGAGTGTCATAGCTCATCAGTAAGCTGTTTAGTTATTCCATTGAAGGACGCTCAATGCGAGTGGACATAGCAGTAACAAATGAGTTGTATTCTAATCCTAAACCATTAAGGAAGTAGAGAAGCTGATCTCCCTGGCTCACAGGTTCTCCAACAGCTTCTAGTGTATTATAGATGCTTCGAAATTTTTGAATATAGGTCATAGCACTGTGGCTGTCTTTGCGAAACGCTTGCAAATTTGTTCAAAGCTCGGAGATCCTGGCAACCGATGAAGAAGAATAAAGTTGTCCTAGTGCCTCCTAAATCTCGAAGGTTGATGAATACCCAACTAGTTGCCCTAGCATTTGCTCATGAACAGAGGCATAAATCCAACTCATAATGAGTCGATTGTACCTCTGCCAGGATAGAAAGTCTGGATTGATGATCTGTGGAGAAGAAGATGAAGGAGATTCACAGTTTCTCGGAGGGCATGGACAGGATCCGGTAAGAATTTCTTCTAACCCGTTGGCGATAACGATGTTTAGTAGCTGGTTTTTCCATATAAGAAAATTTGAGTCGTCTAGCTTGACGGTGAGAGGTTGGTTACCTGAAGGAAGATGGGGAAGGGAGGATAGAGTGGGAGAAGACGAATGAGGTAGGTCAGTCATGTTTTGTGAAGAAGACATTTTATCGAGGAGTTGTTTATGACTCTGATACCATGAAAGAGAAAATAAAAGAGAGTAATTGAAAGATTGCGTTGTTTATTTTTCTGTATTTTTTACATACTCTGTTGATTCCTTTTTATAATGAGGATGACAGTAGAAGATGAGAAACAGAAATGTAAAATAGAGAAGGTGAGAGAGATTACAGAGAGAGAAACTACGTGATTTTGCTAACTGAAAGATTCTGCGAATCCGGTTTGACATGGTTTAACATAATCCAATCTAATTTGATTAGCAGTTGATTTATCTAGTAAATCAAATTTATCGATTAATTATATAATCTAAAAACAGTTTTTAGAATATATTTATGAAAATAACTTTTCAAGATAATCTCATCTTATGAGATTATTCAGATCTGCTTTTGAACATTAAATAAACTATAAGTCAATTGTAGATCAAATCTAATATAATCAGATTTTCCAGATATACTTTTATTCAAACTTCAAAAAATCTGATTTAATAGTTTGTTAAATAGCTAATTTAATTTGAAGATCAAATCTCATCTGATGAGATTCTTCAAATCTAATTCAAATCTCTTAAAAATATCTCATCTAATGAGATATTTTATTTTGAATTCAAAATATATAAAAAACTATTTATCTATTTTGAATTACAACATATTTATCAGAGTACCTATAAATGAATAATTATAATTAATCATTTATATATTTATTCTTATAACATAGAAATTAAATAATGATATAAGATGACAGAGGGATCGATGGACCTATAGTTCTAAGCTCTAATAATATTTGTTAATTAATATAAACTCTTTATATTAAATAATACAATTATTAACTCTAGAGTAATTCTACTAAATACCTAGAGTTGCACTCTTAGAACTATAAAGTATATTTACTCAAAGTAATGTCCATTGATATAGTCATTACATATGTATTAATCCTCCATTAAGATTAGTAATAGAGCTAGGTATTAAATCCGTTAACCTCTCATATTACATCTTTATCCTTGACTACCATTAGTTCTTGATTGAATAATTAATTCATAATATTTATGAATTTGCGCGCTAATTATTCAATCCATGAACTAACAAACAAGGGAATCTTGTATTATAAATTTCATTGTATCAATGTTAGCATTCCCAGCTACTCATTTAATTTATTCTCAAAATACAAGATTTATGTAATGCAACTCATACAAAACTGTACCGAGTAAATCAAAGAATAAATTAAAATGAAATAGGAGTCTACTAAATACAATGATTTAAGATCTTACATATATGATCATCATTATGATAAAATTAATTATTTTTCATTTAACGGATATTATAAAAACAATATAATTTCATCTGGTCCAGTCCTATACAATCATATTATATAAAATACAATCACTTTATCTCACTACATATATAGCCGGGATATGACTATACGTTCTCAACGAAGTGAACTGTATTTATGACTTTATTAATTTGAAGATCTTTACATTAACATTATTTCCAATATATGCTGCATCTCAAATTTTTTTAGCAAGTGGTAGAGAAAATTTCACATTTGGAAAAGATAATAATGATTATATTTCTTTACATTAACATTTTAAACGCTCCATTGTTAAATCAATCAATAAATTGAGAAAAATAGAAAATTTAGAATACCAAGATTTAACGTGGAATAATCTTTTTGTTAAAAAAAAAAAAGCCTAGACACAAGAGACTATTCATTATGAAGATCAAATTACAATAGTAAATTTTACCGTTAAAGGTTTCATGTATTTATATAATTAAACAAAATCTCAAAAATAGATCCATGGTGCGAGCTAATGAGTAAAAAAAATTAAGAGTCATTGAATTCTAACACCATTGTATAATATGGGTGATGGGATAAAGAGTGAATTTCTATTCAAACCCCTTGTGTAGATTTAATTTCTAATTCTACGTGCAAAGGTTTTACCCAGCTTTTTTTTTTGTCGTTATCCCCAGCAAAGTGTCGTGGAAAATGGCAAATATGAGGAATGTTCGATTTGACTGGGTCCATTTGACTTTGTTCAAGTGATGAGAACTAGGGTTAAAATCAATTTCAAAATATGAGGTTAAGTTAAAATACCTACTAAATTAAAAATTATAACAACTAAAATCTTAAACTATTCAAAATATAACAATTAAATCTTGATGGGGGCCGATCACTCCCTGTTCTGTCCAGTGCTTACGAATTGTCTCTCAAAATAGTAGAGGCAGTCATTGAAATTCCTTTTCATTTTCTCGTTCCTATTTTCCTACAACTAATGAATGATTCCTGTAATTAATAAAAGAAACAACCATTGAAAGATAAAGAGTTAACAGAGTATATAGATTGGTACCATGTACTCAAACATAATGTTATCAAAATTAAAGTTGAGAACGGACCCTCAGTTCTTAAACATTACGTTTGAGAACGAGGCAGTGATCCTCGTTCTTAACTCTAATTTTGAAAACGGGGATCGTTGTCCCAGAACGAGGGCCAATCTCCGACAATATATAAATTCAGAATGGGGTGATCGACTTTCTGTTAGTGTTTGATTTGCTACATTTTAGATAGTTTAAAATTTTAGTCATTAGAGTTTTTCTCACGGAGGTTTCAAATTAACTTGATATTTTAAGGTTCAAGTAGATTTTAAACCTGAAAACAAAGATAAGGTGAAGCCAGTACGGGATGACTCAGCATAATGTTTTCCAAAGCTTTCTGTAACGTATTATTGTTAATTTGTTATGTTTTGTTTTCTAAAAAAGAACGACGGTTGATTAAAACACCGACCAATCGTTACATAATCTCTGCAACTGATCTAGCCGGAGCCGTACAAGTGGGACCAACCGACCAAAGAAAAAGGGCCAACCGGAGAAGTTTATTAAATCCATCCTTGCGTTATTCTGCATGGAATTTAAGGATTTATACCCGTAACCCTAACTCCTCCTCCTCCTCCTCCTCGAGAATAAAACGACGAGAAGGAGGAGAATATCGCCATTAATTGTCTTCTTCTTCGTATTTTCTGCAGGATAGATGGGTTCTCAATTTTCAAAACAGGTGAAAAGACGCAAGGCAATAGCGAACGAGAAAAGGACCCTTCTTGATCTTCTTGAAAATTCCGGCGAGGAGTTTCCCGGCTCCGATTACCACCCTCCTGATCGGAAAAACTGGATGTTCAATCTTGACCCTACAAAAATTGGGATCAACCAAATCGTATGGCCAGGAACCCACGATTCTGCGACGAACAGGATCGGAATCCCATGCATTACTCGCCCGTTTGCGCAGTGCCAATCTCTCTCCATTTACAACCAGCTCGTGAAAGGAACTAGGGTTCTTGATCTTCGAGTTCAGAAAGATCGCCGTCTCTGCCATGGAATCATAGCTACCTACAGCTTAGACGTCGCCATAAAAGACATCAAGAAATTCTTGTCTGAAACCAATTCAGAAGTCATAATTGTCGAAGTCCGCACTGAATTTGGCCAAGACGACCCGCCTGATCTCGACAAATACTTAGTAGATCAGTTGGGTGAGTATCTAATACCCCACGATGAAAATATCTTTCAAAAAACAGTCGCAGAATTGCTCCCGAAGAGAATAATTTGTGTTTGGAAGCCGAGAAAATCCGCTAACCCAAAAAACGGAGACCCTTTGTGGAACACACGGTACTTAAAGGATAACTGGATAGACACAGATCTGCCATGTAAGAAATTCGAAAGCAACTTGAAGCATTTGAGCGCTCAACCGCCATTATCGTCGAGGAAATTCTTTTACCGGGTGGAGAATACAGTGACGCCACAGCCTGATAACCCAGTGGTCTGCGTTAAACCTGTGACTGGTCGAATTCAAAAATTCGCAAGATCATTTATAAATCAGTGCTCTACGAGAGGAGTTGCAGGAAAGTTGCAGATTTTCTCCACAGATTTTATAGACGAAGATTTCGTGGATGCATGTGTCGGGTTGACCTTTGCGAGAATTCAAGGAAAGGCCTGAGTTTATTCACCTGGTTTGATTGGAAACTTTCGAATTGTTCAGTTATATCTGATATTATATAATAAAAACCAGATCCTTATGTTTTTATTTTTTTGTTACAGTTATATAATTAATATACATTTAAGTATAGTTCTTCATTTAGCATATTGTCAGCACAAGTCATAATGATGCCATAACTAATGAGGTTTTACTCTGTCGAGCGAGGATCCTAGTACCAAAGGCTGCTTTTTCACCACCAATCTATCTTTTTTTTTTTTTTTCATTTGAGTGAAGGAACTTGCCGACATGCGGAGAAAGAAGAAATTCGGATCTAGGATCTAAAAATTTTCGACCAATGATTCGGTGTTCTAGTACAATCTATGAAAAACTCTAAGGAGGTAAGTTGGATTTCGACCATGTTTCGTTATTTTATTAAATTTCAATAATTTCATTGGAAGTTTAGTTTAAACTTTTGGAAACTTGGGATTGATGGATGAAAATAGACATGGGATTGATGGATGAAACGATAGAACATTGTAACGATCGACCAAATACCATGTCTAGATTGACCGTTTACTAACTTGTTCTTGGCCACTTTCAAGATTGATCGGACTTCTCCATGGATTGACCATACCTCTTGTATTGGTTGAGTGCCTAACCAACATAGGTCGACCGCGTGGCACCAGACTTACTTTTAGCTGTTTTTGGAGATTTATTTATGGGTTTTCGAGTCATACTCGTAGAATCCAACAACTATTTCGAGAGTTTTAGAAATGCTTGTACATGCATTTGATTATTATCGTCTATATCAGTTGTGGGAGCTAAGTTTGCTTGATTCGTGTGTGAAGTTATTGTTTATTATACTCATACTATCGTTTGAATATGCATTTGCACGATGCAGTTGCACAAGCATGTTATGGGGGTAGATGTCATGTTCCCATGTGATAAGTTTCTAAATTTGATTAATATTTGTTGTTTCATGATCCTTTTATGATCGTTTTCTCCCTCTTAGCCTATGACGCCAATGTTCAAAATTAATAAGTGAAATTGTTTTCATTGATGTTTTGTATTGTGACAATGGTGATAGTATTTTATCACTTACTATGTATTAGTCTACTGTTTTTCTTCTAACTTAATTGGTGGTTCAAAATTATTTGGTTTCTAGGTCTTTGGTGGGAAGAGGTGTTTGTTTCCGTTGTGTTCCTCGTTTGTGTTGTGAATGAGACATGTGATTTGTATAATTCAATAATATGATAGGTACAAATTAAATTTTGAATTTTGAGATGGGTACAATTTAAATCTTAAAATTTTTTTGAACAATATGAATCTCAATTTTTGAGATCCATGTAACTTAATCACTATTTTTTTTTTTAACAAAATGATTCTCAAATTTTGTACAATGATCTGTATTTACTTCGATCTAAACCAAATCGAACTCATATTATTTATGTAATTTTTTAATTTTCCCGTTAAAAATTCCAAAAAATGAACAAAAATTGGCCCAAATCGAGCCAAACCTGACCCAAATTGTGATTAAATAGAAAAAAATCTTAAAACCAAAACCGAAATAGAACCAAATCGTGGAAAACAAAAAAAAAAATCATGGTGCAAAGTTCAAAGGTCATTTTTTCGACAAAAAAAAAAGTTTAAGTTTAACAAATCTTAAAATTCGAGATTCGTTATTTTTAAAGCATTTAATGTTTAAATTAATCGAATCCTCAAAATTGAGAGTTTGACTTGTCCTCTACCCTTAATAATACAAACAAATAATGCAACATATGTTAGAATTCTTTATATCTCATAGAACAATGAACAATTGTGACATGATCTTTTTTAATTATAGTAGTTTCTTTCAATCATTTTCTCCGTCCTTCCGAGAGAGAAAAATATAGAGATGTTAAACGAGTTGAATTGGGCTTGGAAAGGCCCGGCTCATTGAACTTGTCGAGCCTAATGAGCCAAGGCTAACAAGCTAATTCTAAAAAATTTCCAACCAGAGCCGGCTCGTGTCACGAGCCTAACGATCCGAGCCGAGTCAGCCCAACAAGCCGAGTTTAACGAGCCTAGCATATATAAATAAAATTATTTTATATAAATATATTATACATATTTTTTAAATTTTAGTTTTAAAAACTATAATCAATATTTATTATTGTAATATTAAAATATAATAATTAGTCATCTAAAAAATAAAAAAAATTAATTAATATAAAAATGACATGTAATTACAAAAAAAATTATTTAAGACAAGTATGTAAAAAAAATATAACATTCGGTATAAATTTGACACTTGCATCACTACAAATTAGATACATCCAAAGTAGGTTGGCACCCATCTAATTGTCAATCTTATCCAAAATATCAAAAAAATTACAAGTTAAAAAAATATTTCAAAATTCAAATTATAATACATTCAAATTTAAAGAATTAAGTGTATAAAAAAGCTTAAAGTATCAGAAAAGTTCATAAAAAAGCTTAAACTTTCGAAAGTGCAAAAAAAAAACTGACGGTTAACCGCTGATCCCCGCGTTGGGTGCAGCGGTTAATCGCATGCCTTACACGATTAATCGCATAATGTGGGAGTTATGTGGTTAATCAATTGACCCCCTCGCTTTATGCGGTTAACTGCCTCATTTGAGACGGTTAAGCACATTTAGAATAACGCGGGTGGTGCAGACTCTCACACAGTCCCCGCGTAATACGGTTACCTGCTGCTTTGAGGCAGTCGACCGCCTATCATGTGTTGGGTCACGGAGTATATTGTGGGCGAATATTTACTGAAGAGTACCAGAACGGTCGACTGTTATATGAATATGGTCGACCGTTGTACTGCCTATTTAAGCACCCCTCCTCCTCTTGTTTCTCACCTCCACCACTCCCCTATCCAACTCTCCTATTACTTTGAGTGATTTGTTTCGTGAGTATACTTTGAATAGGTGGTATACTCAAATAAAATGTATTATCCATGAATATTGATGTGTATTTCATTAAATATTATTTTGCTACTATTTACTATTTTATTATTTCTGAATTATTTATTAATATTTTTAAATTCTTTTGGAGATATTTTTTTATATTAATTATTGATTTGTGTATTTCATTCCGTAATTATTTTGTTACTATTTATTAATTAATTATTTCTGAATTATTATTTATTCTTCATTTTCCTTTGAAAACGATGGATCCAAGAAGATTTATCGATTTAAATGAGCCAACAAATTTTGATGTCGATATGGATTGGTATTCACATATGAATAATGAAGAAATAGAGGCGTATTCGACATCTGTAACTCTAGACGAGGAGCTGCAAACACCGGTCGGATCAGATGTTGATGAGGTGGAAAGCTTACCGGTACGTGAAGAAAACCCAATGGATTTTTGTTTGGGGGAAAACATATAGTTATATAAAGTAAATTAAAGAAAAAATAGAAGAATATTCTTTGAAAGAGGGTTTCGACATTACATTTGTCCAAAGTGACAAGAAGTGACTAATGGCTATATGCGCAGACGGATGTCCGTGGCGACTACATGTTTCAAAGATGCAAGACGAGAAGACCTATCAAATAAAGTCTTTGGTCAATTCTCACAACTGTGCGAGGATAGTTGAGAATCGAAACGCTAGAGCAAAAAATCTTACAATTCATTATCTTGACAGATTTAAAAGTCAACCTATGTGGGATATTCCTTCCATCATCGAGACAGTTAGGAAGGATTTCACTGTCAACATTACGCATGATATTGCCAAAAGAGCAAAAAACATATCTTGAACATTTAACGAAGGCAATAGCGATGAAGAGTACAAACTAGTCTGGTCGTACGCATCAGAAATATATAGATCAAATCTGGGCAGCACATTAACAGTACATACTTATGATACATGAAGTATTTTAATGGTATGTCAAAGAGTGTATATGTGCAAGGGTGCTTGCAAGGTAGGTTTGCTACAGCACGGACGCTCTGTCATCTGTTTGGATGGTTGTCATCTAAAGGGCTCGTGTCCCGACCAATTACTCACAGCCGTCAGTATTGATGGCAACGATAAAATATATCATGTTGTTATTGCCAACGTTGAAAAAGAAATCGAGGACACATAGACGTGATTTTGGGGAATTTTGAAGCAAGACCTGAATATGGGATCGGGAGAGAGCTGGACAATTATTTCGGATCGTCAAAAGGTTTAATACATTTCTAATTGTTGGATAATTATATTGTTTAATGTTGACTCGGTTTTTCTTTCAAATATCAGGAGTTGCACAATGCTGTTGAGACAAAATTTCCTGTCGCCGAACACCTCTTCTGCCTACGACATATGTTTGCAAATTTTAAAAACCTCTTTCGGGCAAAACGTATTGAGAGGCGATGTGGAAAGCGGTCAGGGCACCCACCCATCATCATTTCGAAATATAAATGAGGAAATTATTTCTGCTAAACTCGAATGCCTACACATTAGGGGTGGGCAGAACCGACCTAGAATTGCAAAATCGGACAGGACCGGATCGGCGGTCTGGGCGGGTTCTTGGTCGGTTCTGCCTGCCATGGAACCGGTCCCAGTTCTATGATTAAGGAACCGGGAACCGCGATCCGGTCCCCGGTTCCCCGTACTAGGACCGGGAATTCCCACGGGAGAACCGACCCATGGGTCGGCCCGGTGGGTTATCCAACCCATGGGTTGGATAACATAAAAAATTGAAAAAAAACACTAAAACCACTCATTAGCACTGCTTCTTTCCTGCAGCCAGACTCAGAAGCCCTAGCTCTCACTGCCTCTGCTTGCACCGCCTCCGCTCTCGCTGCCTCTACTCACGCTCTCCTGGTCGCCTCCGCTCTCGCTGTCTCTGCTCGCGCCATATCCGCTCTCGCTGCCTCTGCTCGCGCTCGCCTGGTTGCCTCGCACTCGCCTCTGCTCGCCTCTTGTGATGACCCGAATGTGTAAATATGTGTACGATGGCTGCACGAACCGGAACCCAGATGGCAGTACGTCCGCGCGGGCGAACTAAAAGGTGATGGATTGTAAAATGGGGGTCGTCACAATCCCACATCGTTTGGGGAAGTATGTGGAAATGAAACATATGTAAAGAGATCCTCCCAAGATAGCAAGACGCATTTTGGAGCACAATTGACAACGGATCCCATAAGAACTTCGAAGTTAAAAGTGCTTCGGCGAGAGTAGTACCAGGTTGGGTGACCGACTAGGAAGTCCTCGCCAAACAAAGCCGTGAGGGGAGGATATTGGGTCACGGCCCAATCCCCAGAGCTGATAATATCTTGCTGGAAAAAGGGGTCGTGACAAATGGTATTAGAGCCTATACCTAACCAGAAATGTGGCCAACGGGGACGTTAAGCCCGAGGGGGGGTGATTGTGATGACTCGGATGTGTAAGTATGTGTCCGATGGCTGCACGAACCGAAACTCGGATGGCGGTACGTCCGCGCGGGCGAACTGGAAGGTGATGGGTCGTAAAAAGGGGTCGTCACAATCACACATCGCTTGGAGAAGTATGTGGAAATGAAACATATGTAAAGAGACCCTCCTAAGATAGCAAGATGCGTTTTGGAACACAATTGACAACGGATCCCATAAGAACTCCAAAGTTAAAAGTGCTTCGACGATAGTAGTACCAAGTTGGGTGACCGACTGGGAAGTCCTCGCCAAACAAAACCGTGATGGAGGATATTGGGCCACGACCCAATCTCCAGAGCGGACAATATCTTGCTGGGAAAAGGAGTCGTTGCACCTCTGCTCGCCTGGTCAGAAATTTTTAAAATCCAATGTTGGATTGATCTTCTCACACCGTTTTACAATCCAAGTCGAAAAGCGCCTGGTCAGCTTTGATCTTCTCACACCGTTTTACAATCCAGCTTTGGATGGATTGGATTGAAAAAAAAATAGTAATTTTAGTGGGAGGAACGGTACCGAACCGCAGTTTGACATACCTACTTGAATGCTCCTCACACACCGTTTCGAAATTCCATCGGCAATGGCTGCGGTTCCTCTCCCGGTTTGTCGTCTGGGGACCTTTCGACCAACAAAAGTTCGGAGGAGCATTTTCAGGTCGGTTTGTGGGATTTTCAGAAAAGGGTTCGATTTTTTGGTTTCTTTGATGGTCAGCGTTTTGTCGAAGAAGGAAGTTATTGATTGCCATGGTCAAACGATACTAACCAATCAAAAGCTCAAATTTCCAAGAATAGCGACGAAGAGACGGTATCTATATCTGCCCTAGTTCTGAGTAATCTATAACTCTACGAGTCTATCTGTCATCTCAAGGGTTGAGCTCAACGAGCCTCTAAATAAGTGTGAAGGTCAAGCCAGCAGTCAGCAGCAGCAGGACCCATAATTTTTAGCTTATCTCCGTAGCGTCAAATCAGTGCTGCAACACTCGTTTACAGAGTGGAAACATAAGTTCGGGCTTGCCATAAGACTCAGCCAAGGCCAGTACTGACCCTTACTAGTTATACACGATAAGGTGTGACGTTTGGCATGTACTTATTCAGTTCTGAAATACACTGAATCTTCGAAACTGAGGAAGGATTGGTAAAAAAAAGGAAAAAAAAGAGTAGTAGATGTCGGGTTTGCTTGAAGTCGGTGATAGAGTAACCCAATTTTCTTGGAAATACTATTCTGACTCTGATGCGAAGCTATACGAGCATAGTATAGTACGCTTGTGATGAGATATTTTTGCGTATCTGGAATTTATGAAACGTTGAACTCTGTTCTTTCTATAACGAATGCAGGTCAAGACGAATATGCTCCGAATTCAAGGATGTGAAAAGTTATTCAATTCTCGTCGATGCAA